>OZ024898.1:25110250-25387750 GCA_964017195.1 Siderastrea radians
GGGACACTGACAGTTTTTATGGTGTGGTTGACCAGACGTTTGTCAGCGAAGAAGAAAGAAGCTGGGAACGCCAGTTGACGACATCCACCTAAAAAGTAAGAAATAATCGAAAATTTTATTAAACCAGTTTTACAGTAAGGAAGAACGGTTACTTTAGGAAAGATTGTCACTCAGCGTTTTAGCTTTTAAAAGGCGACAAAAGTAATTTTTAAAGTAAATCGGAGTTTTGCGGGCTTAATGGTATACTCACGACAGAGGGCAAAAAACAAATCTTGAACTGAATTCGCTGAATTTTTCGCGTTTTCTCTTAACATCGCTTTTGTCAGTTTTTACCTCACCTACAAAAGCGGCTGCTCTTAAGTTAATTATTTCCAGCTCGCTTCCTACACTGTCGACTGTTCCTGAAAACGTCAGAAAAAATTCCACGACCGGCTCTCAGAAACCGTCGTCCAAGCTGCTTTAATAAAAAGACGATCTTACTTTTTATCTTTGTCAAGAAAATTGGTGCCTTTTATTTTCTGACAGATTTGAAAATATTGAGACTTTTTGTACATTCAAAATTACCCCCTCAATATTTATTGTGTCGTGGTGATGTTTACAAAGTAACTCATCGAAGTTCTCTATTTCTGCACTATTTAAACGTTCTTTTATACAAAGCAATAGCAGTGTCAGCTGTCGTTGTACTAATTAGAGCAAAAGCCCCCACAGTCTGAATTTAAAAGCGGGGTAACGTTCGATGTTTTATAAATTTCTATTTTGTTTTTTCGTGTCCAGTTTTAAAATGATACACTCAGTAAGCAAGACTAAAAATTAAAAAAAAATGTATTTATTTGTTTATTTATAATTACTGAGTTTTCGTTCTCTCTCTTGATTAAAAATGGTGATAAAAAACTTTTGTGGAAGCGATAACCTGCTGGTATTAAAACATGTCGTTGTTTAATTTACATTTTACTTTGAAAACGCTTTGATGAAGGTTGGTATTTTCAGCCGAGAACCGCACTGCCTTTTCTAAAGAACTTGACTGTTAGTTTCGAGCCTAAATTTCAAATGACTGTGAAAACAAAACAAAGAAGAATTAAAGGGAAAAGATGACATTTTGCGTTGAGAAAAACTTGACTGACCTTAACAACTTGTCACCTTATTCATGGTTGCTAAGGGGAACTAAACACACAGTTACTTGATACAGACTTTTACCTGCCTCTTAACCCTATTCAGACCGGGCTGCTTTTGGTCTTGTGGGACCGGGCAGGGGGTGGGGGAGGGGATTCCACCCCCACCTCTTAACTCCGAGAATATTAAAGCTATGACAATGAAACTTAAAGGACCGATAAAACGTCCAAATATGTTTTCATTGAGGTCGGCAATATCATCTGATGACGTCACATGACGTCACATTAACGTTTGTACTCAAACGGCGGCCATCTTGGATCCGCCATCTTGGATTTCTTGAATTTTCCAAAACCTTCAAAAACCGCCAAAATTGATCAAGAAGTGATCAAAATCAATAAATTAACACGGAAATGAGCTAAAAACGTAAAATTTACTTCAGAAAAGTAATTATTTGTGAGTAAAAAGCGGGAAAGTCAAAATTTTGAAAAAAACGCTTGTCAAAAAGTGGTTGCCATGGTAACGTCAAACTTAATAGACAAGAACTTCTATACCAAATTGTTTGCAATTAAATTTCAGGGAAAGTCACCAAGTTTGGTACCTTTAGCTTGCTTTCTGAAAAAAGTTATCAACGTCCAAAGTCCGTGCGGGCAGAATCCGCCCCCACAGGTTTGTATAGGGTTAATAGAAGTCTTAAGACATGAAATGTTTTCACTAAAATTTTGGGAAAAAAATGGGTAAATTAGCATGCAAAAGTCCAACTTGTTCCTAACTTTGAATGAAAAATAAAGTTTTAGCCGGTAAACTAAGCTACCAACAGGACAGGAGTTCAGTAAAGCAGAGAAGTTATGAAAATTAAAAGCACTGTTAGCGTTTATATCATCATTATTTTTTGCATCCGCTACTATCCGCCTACTATTTGTCATGGAAACATCGGTTAATCCGGTGGGAGATTAAAAGATCGTGCTTACTGAAAAAAAAATCGAAATAAGAAGTAGGCGAATAACAACTTTAAGAGATGTTCTGGTTCAGTACTGCGTTTATAAGTATGACCAAAATATTAGTGTAGTACTTGCCAAAAACCAAGGGTAAGATAGAACTCTGCAGTCTGACCATGGGAGAGAAAATTAGGGTTTAATCGTTCCCGAGTGCCTCCAAACTTCAGCATGACAATTGACCATAACTGACTTTCTTCGCTTAATGCAATTTACTTTTCTAAACTTTCCCCATTCTTCAAGAGGACAGCAAATAGACTAGAAATGTTTAAAAATTCGATAGCAATTCGACAGCCCCTATAGTTTTCGATTCTAATGCACAACTTTTCCTTTTACGCTTTTCTTTAGGGAAAACTGTGCAATCCCCTTTGTCGGGAAATCCTCTTTTGAGGCTGTATTATGCAAACAATATATATATATATATATATATATTTTACGCGACTTGCAGGACGGCTAATGATCTAGAGGTAACGTAAACAATGACAATACTATTCGTTAATTCGAATTAAAGAAATGTTTTAAAATTTTTTAAGCTCCTCTGAGGGATGTCAAGTTTAAAGATGTTTCTTTTTTTTTTTTCATGCGCAATGAGTTGCATCGCAAGAGGATTCTTCTTTCTTTGTTCAATTCGCATTATTAGGTTCCGGAACATGTTTTTACAGTTTAAATGCTTTTCCAGAGAATATATAAGTAATTTAGTCTAGTGGGGATGTTTTTACGGCAACGTTATTTTTCTGTGTACTGAGTACACATAAAAACAGCACTGTTTAGACACTGCGGCTATAAATATGATAACGGAAACGGTAAAACTTAAAGTCGCAAAAAAACTACGTCTTAGTTAAAAATTTTTAGAACCTTAAATTTCAGTCTGCTATATCACCATATTTATTTTCTTTTGCGTAATGGCTTGCAGCTGCCCCTGCTAGTAAATTTAGACGAAACTCCTGGGATGTCAAAGTGACGTAGTTTTAAACAACTGTCGAATTATGTTTTCATCTTTATTTATTCCTTTTTTGTAGTAAAGTCGGCGGGATTATCAATTTCATAACGCTCGATAATTGAAAATAACTGTAAGAAATAATAAAAAAAAAAAGAAAAAAAAACACTTGGACGTGCAGCCAGGCAACTTTTAACAACTTCAATGATATTTAATTTGTATTTAAAGGCTTAACTGCAGATAACTGTCGACCTGTTTAAAGTTAAAAACAACCACATAATGCGACATGTTAGTTTCACTTAGACAAGAAAGGGAGTTTTGAAACTTATGGAAGGTCAAATCAATGGATTGAGCCGATGATTAAACAAAACTTTGTGATTTTTAGGTGACGAAAACTGCTTCCTAATCTTTGTTGCTAAGATGACAAAACAAAAAATACCTTAGTTTAAAATTTACACACCTGTTAACAGACTTTCTCAGAGATAAATGGTCACTTTTGGGGTTGATATTTTTTTTATCTTTCAAGCAAGCGGTTAACTTTTGTAAGCAATGAAGTGAAGGCGTTGATAGCATGAAACTATCTACAAAAATTTGAAAACAACAGAAAAACATCATCATCGATATTTGCTTCACCGTAATTAGTTATTTTGCTTTTGTTGAGGGCTCCTTAAGGCTAACTAGCTGTAGGACAAAACATCCTTAAACATACCAATATTGTAATGAATTGCATAGTAATTTTTAACCTCTTATGATAACAGCTAATAATCATCTAAATACTGTACTTCAAGAGTGAGAATTGAGCAATAATAAACTATCATTGACAGCGATGTTGGGTTAAAACTAATACAAATTTACTCAGTTGCAAGGTGGTATTGTTAATTCACATAAAAGAACTGGTATTGGTAATATATACGGTATTGTTAATTCATACATGATATACCCTAGTGTAAATGACAAGGTTTTTTTGTTTAACGAAGAAATCATTTCTTCTTAGTTATCTTGTAAGGATTTTATTTTCATGACAACGACATTGTATGTTACGTTTATAGAATTTTCTTTGAAAAGTTTGAAATTTCAAAACTCGTATTTTTGCATATTTTTAGTGAAACCTGTTGAAACTTTATTTCCTTTATATGGGTCTTTATGGGTCACCAAATCTTCGTGTAATGTCGCGGAAAACGCAAATACTGTTACTTGGTAAAACCATTGTCCCGTAATAAGGTAGAAGTAAAAACAAGAGAGGAAAAGACAAAAGGAAAACAAGCGAAAAGCAAATGAGGTGTTATTAGAAAAGAAAAGTTAAGCTTACCATTTTCACAAGCTGAGGCATATTTCAACAGCGTTGAGAAAATACAAAGTCGAAGAAAAGAACCCATGGTCTCCTTCGATCACAGTTGCATTGAAAAATGCAAATTATTAGGTTATCTGGAGAAACTTATTACCTGAACCACCAGTCACGACTAGATTGCAGTTTATTAGAACTATATAGCTATCAGCTCAGCCAATGGAAATACGTTTTGAGTAAGTTCCTGTTTCAAATTGCCAGCTGCTGTGGAGCTTATCTCACCAAACTCGTTATTTTTTTTAAAGCGATGCTCTAATTTTTAATGACAGCAAGTCTTTATTTTTTCCAGTGTGTACGGAACCCAACAAAACAACAAAAAGAAGTACGAGGACTAAAATAATATTTATTTTGAGGCTCTCTTAACATTTCCAAGGTTTTCTTGATATGAAAAGGCGAATTTAAACCATTTGTTCGCCCAAATCAGGGAAGGTTAAGAGAACTTCTCTGAGCATTAAGTAGGTTCAGGGTGATCATTTCTTTAATTCTCATTGCCTGTATGGTTGTTTGTACATCTTCATTATAAAGAGAAATATCTTGTTGATCAGTTGAAGGGTGTTAAGCTAATTCAACATTTGCACCTGTTTTCGTGTTGGACGAATGGGGAGTGTAATTGTTCAAATGAGAGGAAGTCTTTCTTGGAATTTCCTCGGTAGTACGGGCAGTTACGAATCAGTCTTAGTTCAGCGGTTGTCAGAAGTTGGGAAGGAGCTTTGAATTTCCCAGAGCAAGAAAATAAATGGGCGCTATCTGATTATTGTCAAGGGCAATCATGATTCGGCTTTCAATTTTCAGTGGTTAGTGCTTGTTATAAAGTGCATAAAAAAGGCAGCAATGCACCGATCCAAAGCAGCTCTGTGATTGGTTAGTTCGCGAGAACAATAGAACATGTTTTCGCAGAATTATGTGATATATGTGTGGCTGATTATTTTACATTCACTTTCAAGTCGACCCCCAACTGTTAGCTCCCCTTTCTCCTGGAAGCGATAACCTGCTGGTATTAAAACATGTCGTTGCTTAATTTGCATTTTACTTTGAAAACGCAGTGATGAAGGTTGGCGTTTGTAGCCGAAAACCGCACTACCTTTTCTCAAGAACTTGACTATTAGTTTCGAGCTTAAATTTCAAAAAAGTAATGATTTGCGAGTAAAAAGAGGGAAATTCAAAATTCCCGAAAAACAACTTGTCAAAAAGTGGTTGCCATCGTAACGTCAAACTTAATAGACAAGAACCTCTATTCCAAATTGTTTCCAATTGAATTTCAGGAGAAGTTCCTAAGTTTGGTATCTTAAGCTTGCTTAAAAAAAAAAAGCTACAAACGTCCGAAGTCTGGCGTGCGGGCAGAATCCGCCCCCACCGGTCTGAATAGAGTTATTAGAAGTCTTAAGACGTGAATTGTTTTCACTAAAATTTTGGGGGGAAAATGGGTAAATTAGCATGCAGAAGTCCAACTCTTTCCTAACTTTAAATGAAAAATAAGGATTTAGCCAGTAAACTAAGCTGCCAACAGGACAGGAGTTCAGAAAAGCACGGAAGTTGTAAAAACTAGAAGCACTGTTAGCGTTTATATTATCATATGTTTATTTTTTGCATCCGCTACTATCTGCCTACTATTTGTTATGGAAACAACTGTTAATCCGGTGGGAGATTAATAGATCGTGCTTACTGAAAAAAAAAAATCAAAATAAAAAGTAGTCGAATAACAACTTTAAGAGATGTTCCGGTTTTTCTGCGTATATAAGTATGACCGAAATATTAGTGTAGTACTTCTCAAAAACCAAGGATTGTTTTGTCCAAGGGTAAGAACTCTGCAGTCTGACCATGGGAGAGAAAATTAGCGTCAATCGATCCCAAGTGTCTCCAAACTTAGCATGATAATTGACCAAAACGGACTTTCTTCGCTTAATGCGATTTACTTTTCTAAACTATCCCCATTCTTCAAGAGGGACAGCAAATAGACTGGAAATGTTTAAATTCGATAGCAATTCGACGGCCCCCATAGTTTTCGATTCTAATTGACAACTTTTCCTTTACGCTTTTCTTTAGGGAAAACTGTGCAGTCCCCTTTGTCGGGAAATCCTTCTTTTGAGGCTACAAGACGTAACGTACAAAATACGCTAGCATGTATTATGCAAAAAAAAAAAAGATTTAATATTTTACACGACTTGCAGGGCCTAATGATCTAGTGGTAACGTAAACAATGATAATACTATTCGATAATTCGAATTAAAGAAATGTTTGAAAATTTTTTAAGCTCCCCTGAGGGATGTCAAGTTTAAAGATGTTTTTTTTTTCATGCGCGATGAGTGGCATCGCAAGAGGATTCTTCTTCCTTTGTTCAATTCGCGTTATTAGGTTCCGGCACATGTTTTTAACACAGTTTAAGTGCTTTTCCAGAGACGATATAAGTAACTTAGTCTAGTGGGGCTGTTTTTGCGGCAACGTTATTTTCCTGTGTACTGAGTACACATAAAAACAACAGTGTTTAGACACTACTGCTATAAAAAAAAGTAAAGGAAACGGTAAAACGTAAAGTCGCAAAAAAACTGAGTCTTGGTGAAAAGCTTTTAGAACCTTAATTTTCAGTCTGCTATTTCACCATATTTATTTTCTTTTACGTAATGGCTTGCAGCTGCCCCTGCTAGTAAACTTAGACGGAACTCCCACTATGTAAAAGTGACGTAGATTTAAACATTCAACTGTCGAATTATGTTTTCGTCTTTATTTATTCCTTTTTTGTAGTAAAGTCGGTGGGATTATCAATTTCACAACGCTCGATAATTGAAAATAACTATAAGAAATAATTCAAGAAAAAAGAAAAAAAAACATTTGGACGTGCAGCCAGGCAACGTTTAACAACTTCAATGATTTTTAATTTGCATTTAAAGGCTTCACTGCAGATAACAGTCGGCATGTTTAAAGTTAAAAACAACCTAATGATAAGACGTGCTAGTTTCAGTTAGAAAGCAAAGTGAGTTTTGAAACTTCTGGAAGGTGAAATCAATGGATTGAGCCGATGATTAAACGAAACTTTGCGATTTTTAGGTGACGAAAAACTGCTTCCTAACTTAATCTTTGTTGCTAAGGTGACAAAACAAAAAAATAGCTTCGTTTAAAATTTGAACACTTGTTAATAGACTCTCTCAGAGATAAATTGTCAGATTTTGGGGTGATATTTCTGATGTTTCAAGCAATCGGCTAACTTTTGTAAGCAATGAAGTGAAGGCGTTGATAGCATGAAACTATCAAAAAAAATTTGCTTCACCGTAATTAGTTATTTTGGTTTTGTTGAAGGCTCCTTAAGGCTAACTAGCTGTAGGAGGCAAAACACCCTTAAACATACCAATATTGCAATGAACTGCATAGCAATTTTAACCTCTTATGATAACAGCTAATATTATCACCTAAATACTGTACTTCAAGAGTGAAAATTGAGCAATAATAAGCTATCATTGATTGCAATGTTGGGTTAACGTTACCAGGTTAAATTCAAAACTAATACAAATTTACTCAGTTGCAAGGTGGTATTGTTAATTTACATCAAAGAACTGGTATCGGTAGTATATACGGTATTGTTAATTCATATATGACAAACCCTAGTGTAAATGACTAGCTTTTCTGTTTAACGAAGAAATCATTTCTTCTTATATATCTTGTAAGGATTTTTTTTTTCATGACAACTACATTGTATGTTAGGTTTTGAGTGAAACCTGTTGAAACTTCATTTCCTTTATATGGGTCTTTAGGTCACCAAATTTTCGAGTAATGTCCCGAAAAACGCAAATAGTGTTACTTGGTAAAACCATTGTCCCGTAATAAGGTAGGAGTAAAAACAAGAGAGGAAAAGACAAAAGGAAAACAAGCGAAAAGCAAGATGTTATTAAAAAAAGAAAGTTAAGCTTACCATTTTCACAAGCTGAGGCGTATTTCAACAGCGTTGAAAAAATAGAAAACCGAAGAAAAGAACCCATGTTTTTCTTCGATCAAAGTTGCATTGAACGAATGCACATTGTTAGCTTACCTGGAGAAACTTATTACCTGAACCACCAGTCACGACTTGACTTCAGCCTATTGGACCTTTATAGCTGTCATTTTCAGCCAATACCTTTTAAGTAAGTTGCCGTTTCAAATTGCCAGCTGCTACTAAATATTTGAAAAACTTATTTCACCACACTCGTTGTTTTTTTTTTAACACTGGCTCTAATTCTTAAAGTCTTTGTTTTTCAAATATATACGGAACGCAACACAAAGAGAAGCACGAGGACTAAAATAATATTTGTTTTAATGCTCTATTAACACTCCCAAGGTTTTCCTGATATAAGAAGTTGTAGATGATTTTAAATCCTTTAATCGCTAAAGTCGGGTTGTTAATTAATTCTCCTTACCAGTGTAGATATTTTTCTTATGGTACCAGTTAGGAGAACTTCTCTGAGGATCAAGAAGGCTCTGGATGATCATTTCTTAAATTCTCATTGCCTGTATGGTTATTTATACATCTACATTATAAAGAGAAGTATCTTGTTGATCAGTTTTAAGGTGTTAAGCTATTCAACATCCGCACCTGTTTTCGTGTTGGAAGAATGGAGACAGTAATTGTTCAAATGAGAGGAAGTCTTTCTTGGAATTTCCTCGGTACACGAACGGAATTAAAAAAGGTCTCTGCATCCACAGACCGTTTTGATATCGAAAGGAAAGGTATTCGAGAAATGTTTTGCGCTATTTTTGGCTGATTGACTGGATGCAAAAACTATAAATTAATAAATTTAAGCTTATTTTTTGCAAAAAATAACACATATCCAGTATTTACATCTTGATGTTCATGTAACCTTACATTTTTGCGTTTCTTACATAGACAAACGTCAAAAAATTCGAAATTCATTCAGCTATTGCCGATCTTCCCGTGCGCTCGACTTTCACGTGGACACGGCCGTTACGGGCCGCACGAGTTCAGATTGCATTCTGTTACACTTTCATTGGTCAATTCAAACAACCAGTCACGTACGTGCCAACAATGCAACAGACTGTCTACCGGCGTGTCCACGTAAAAAGGCGAGCGCACGGGAAGATCGCCGATAGCTGAATGTTTTTCGAATGTTCTCCGACCAGAATTGCCGTGCGATCACCGTGAAGGCTAAATGGGATGTGGAATTATAAGGTTTTATGAATATGGTGTCTTAATGGCGATTCTCTGCATTGTTTTGTGATACGATAGCGATCTGTGGAACTAGCTCGTCTGGAGTCACCCGCCTTCCTTCTTTTTATGTGGATAAACAACACTGCGAACAACACCGAACCAAAAACTCTCCTAAAATGGCCACGAATTGCGCCCAAATTACACAGAAGACACAAAGACAACCCCATGTCGAGTTAAGTGAAGGTCATTTCCACATTAATAACTTTATTTAAGCATTTTGATAATCAAAGTGAATTTCCCATACTTTTTTTTAATCGATAGTCTCCTACGCAGCCGTTTAGGGTCGTGGGGAGGAGCTTTGCGTGACGACCCTGAGAACGGCTGCGGAGTAGACTAGTAAATCGAGAGCCTTGTAACACAGCACATCTTATAGCAAAGGTCATGTTTCGCAAACTCAATCGACTTCTCTCATCTTGGGCTTGGGCCGCCTGTGGCTGCGTAAATGATAATGCCAATTTTCTATTAGACATCGTTGGCAACCACATACACATGTAGATGCTTTGTCTTGCATCTTTAATTTTTCTCTCTTTAATAAAACTTCTAACCATAATCTCCTTATCGAATTGTAGGTACGAAGGAGTGAGTGGGTTTTACAAGGGACTGGTTCCTTATGTCCCCAGGTAACTTTTCGATTCCCATTCTGATTAGTTGACAGGTCCTTACGTCACCGCGATCTACTCACGAACACTGCCGTTCGCCATCTACTCTCTTCAGTGACCAAACAAAAGCCGACAAAAAAACCTTACAATAATATATAGATTTAGCCAAGCCTAAAAGCGGAGTCCCCCTTTCGTTTTTATTTTTTTTGTGTGTGTTTTTTTGCTGGCACCAACTAATTTGTGAAAATAATCATATACATTCCCCAAAATCGATGACAGCAGAAATTTTGGCTCTAAAGACAACGTTTTTCGTCGATATTTTTTGCCCACCTTGTTTGCATATAGCTTAAATAAACAAGTTTTCAAATTATGCAACTCGAAAAATAATGGCTTTCTTGAAAAGGTACTGTTCAGCGAGCTTTACTGTTTTGTTCCTCTTATCGCTTTAGGAACAAACTCTGAATAAACCTAAAGGAACTTTTATTTAGGCCGAAATCAAAAATAAAAACAACGATGTCTGAATTGGGAACAAAGGGTTCCTTTTGTCATAAATGTGAACACGAAGTTCCTTTTTTATTTAGAATAAAGGGAACTCCTTGTTCCGTTTTGATCTTTTTAGGAAAAAATGGTCCTTTTTAAATGGTTCCGATTTTATCGAGTGTTCTCCTTCAAACAATTTGTTCCTTTTAACCAGTACATTAAGTTCCGGAGTTCAATAACGAGGAACAATTGTTCCGCTAAAGTATTTTCTTATGAACAATTAGGAACGTACTGTTCCTAATCGTGGCTTGTCGTTCCCAAATGTATTAAGTGGTTCCTTTCCAAAGCAATTTTTTTCCTAAGGAAGTTGTTCCTTTTCCTGCTGAATGGGAACAATTGCTCCGTTTTCATACTGGAGCTAATACGATCCGCTTAAAGTTAAAGAAGAACTAGAATTCCCTTTTCACTTGGTTCACTGAATGGGAACGATGGTTCCTATTTAGTTTTGGTCAACAGGAACACAAGTTCTGATTTTAGCGTTTGTCAGTCTAACATGCTCAAGGCAAAGTTAATCACGTTCGGGCAGGTTTGAACAAGATGAGTCTTGTCCCTTTGTTCCTTTGTCTGCTCCTTTGTTGGGTTTTATTGTGTAGAAAACGGGCCAGATATCGAGTGGATACCAAGTCAGCTATTTGGTATAAATACAGTAGTCTCGTGAGAAGCTTCACATTATCAGATCTTAAAAGATGAGTAAAAGAGGAGTGGAAATCGACTGGACAACACTACCAAACGCGTCGCCTAATCCCAAAAGGTTTCACTTAGAAGAAGACGACTCTGATGGTCTTTTTCATTGCCCAGTGCAAGGCTGTAAGCATGATGGATTTACCACACAAAGAGGCTGCAGAAACCACGCCAAGATCAAACACCGTTGGTACTTTTATTTCGACGAAAAGCCAAACATTACTCAGACTGAAGCATGCCAACAACAAAGCAACAGAAATGACGCCAATGATGACAAGACTTCACTTAAAATCAGACGAGTTCTCTCTTTTGACACGTCAAGCAAAATCGCTCAAGATTTCTTGTCCTGGCTCACCAGCAGTGGTGGTGTTTGTAAAAGCGATCGGCAAGCACACCAAATTGTCAGTAGGTGTTTGGAATTTCTTAAATTCTGTTGCGAAGGCGACGAGGATCTCACATTTGAAATCGTTGACTTTAGTCTATGTTCGCCTAATCTCCTTTTCAAATTTGTTGACATGATACAAGATGAGTGGAATCTCGGGCATGCAGGGCGCATAGAGAAAAGTTAATGGAGCTTCGGAATCGGTATTGAGAGGGTTATTTTGTACAGAACTGTACTTGAAAAAAGTGCGCAAAACCGTCTCCAAGATGATGCGATTACAATGGACGAGCGAACTCGATATCGACGCCTTAGAAGCCAAGGGACACTGGGCCACGCTCAAAGAGCTCTTGGATGTTGTGGGGCGATACTTGCCGCGCTACGAAAGCGTGCAAAAGTCATGCAAGGATAATCCAGGTTCGATATCCCCATTTGACTTATCTTTTGCTACCAAATTTCTCACCGTATATTTGTTCATCAAAGTTTAAGGCTCGCGCCCGATGACATATCAGTATTTAACTGTTGAAATGGTGAACAAAGCTAAAACTAACGGTGGATTTATTGATCAGAAAATGTTCAAAACAGCAGGAAAATATGGCTTTGATTCTTCTCTTAACCTGATCGAGACTAGCATGCAAGTGTTAGATGGCTACATCAGTCACATTCGCCCTCTGCTCAAGCCAAACTGTGATTGTGTTTCAGTGACGAGAAATGGAGGACAACACAACAAGCTAGGAGAACTAATGAGTAAACTGGTCTTCGATGCAACAGGCAAGTACGTTCATCCGACTCGCTATCGACAAATAGTCGAGACGGCAAGTACTAGACATCTTAGCAACAGCGCGCAAAGCACAATTTCCGAAGACCAGAGACACAGCTCTGTCGTGGCAAAGGTTCACTATCACAAACAACGATCGCGCGAGGTCGCTACACGCTGACAAGGGAACAGAGCTAGAAATGGAAGTGCGCTCGAGACTTTCAGACAAGTCAACTTCTTCACAAGAGCACAGTGCTGACAAAAGCGATAGTTCTCTAACCGACGAAGACGAAACGATCACTAAAACACAATTCGCTAGACAACCAGAAATTGGTGCGAGAAGAAAAAATGTGATGTTCACTCCAGAGGAAGACAAATATCTAAAAGCTGGACTTAAGCGATACGGCTTCGGTCAGTGGAAAGCGATTCTCAGGGACCCCGATCTTCATTTTCGCGAGGAAAGAGCACCTAACTCTCTCCTGAGCAGGGCAGCAAGAAAATGTGGATAATATTCTAAAAGATAGAGCATTATCCCAAGTTAGCAGTGATTGGTTATGGCCTGCCAGTCACATACCGTTTTCGGTTCCAAGAGCATGCTTGGAAATGTTTCTTTGCTACAAATTCGGACGACATAGAGCATTTTGCCTCTTTCTCTACCGCGCCGAACGAGTAAGATGGACAGGATTGCAGAAAAACATCCCGCCCTGTCTTTGAGCGATCTAAAATTTGCTAAGGAATTTTTGGAAGAAATTTGTGCCTGTGACTACCCGAAAGAAACGGCTTTGTTGGCGGAAAGTCTGCTTTGGCGACATTTGAACAAAACTTCAAACAGAAACAGGTCTACATTTAGAGAGCTGATTCTGGCCTGTCTTTTTATGGCCACAAAACTGGAGGATCGCGATATTGCAAGAAATAGCCTATTTCTAGACACGATCTCGTCGCCGGTTCAACGAACGGACATTCTTCGAGAAGAACGTGATCGGTGAATTGGAGGTCCTTGGAACATTGGCACATGGTCGCAAAAGATTGTCCTTAGAAATTGAATTCGCCCAATGTGATTACTGAGACTAATAAAGACAATACATTTGCTGTAAACGTGACTTTTATTACTGTATACATTTATAAATTCAGTTCTTTAGTTTAAACGTAACTGTCTCTTGGACGTAACTGTCAAATATACAAAGTCTTCGTTCTTGACGTAATTATATTACCAAATTAATCTTACAATACATGTTTGGATTGCGCTAGGACTTTAATTTAAATGAAAAAGTGTAGAGACCTCCTTGCTTATTTGGGGTGGACATAAACTAACAAGATACAAGTTATTTCGATATTCACTTTAGTCGTCCATGTCAATGCAGATGTTCAATGTTCGCCTTGTTGACTTGGGGAAAAGAAATTTGTGATGCGCCACCATTTTGGCACCCGTTCCAATTGGCCTTTCGTCTTGGTTCTCTTCTTTGGGGTGCTTGTTTGGCTGGGTACTTGAGAACGGAGCTGCAAAAGGGCTGTCGATTGTGTAATGAACATCTCTTGGTCTTCGTCCGATTCCTGCTCTCTCGGATATAGCAGTGAGTAGTTATAGAGTTGGGGGTACCAGATCATTTTTAAAATGATCTGTTACCAAATCCAACTCTATATCTACTTTCCATCTGATGACTATCATTTTATGGATAACTATATGTATTTTATTTCATGGGCACAATTATTTGGATACTATATGTTTTTATTTCATGCGGAAACCAACGCATTTTCACATCGCGTGACTTCATACAACAGGAAGTCTGTTTCTATCAGACAGTTCTCCCTTGGGGTATAAAAGCATGGTTTTATCTTAAAAATATTATAAAAGGTCTCTAAAATGAATAACTTATTCAGCGTCAGATTCACCGATTTTATCAATAATCAGTGTGCTTTCATATGATCTGTCCTTGTCAATTGTACCGTTAGGGTATCTAAATTTGACTATTTTGAATCTGAACAAAGGTTTCTTCCTATTGCTCGTGTTAACTTTGCCAATTTTTATAGTTTCTGTACATCCATCATTATAATAGATAGTTTTTAACATTTCCATTTCTCGGTCTGCATATTTAGTGTCAGATTCATCGCTTTTATCAATAATCAGTTTGCAATCATATGATCTGTCTTTATCAATTGTACCGTCAGGGTATCTAAATTCGACTATCTTATATCTGAGCACAGGTGTCTTCGTATTGCCCGTGTAAACTTTGTAAAGTTTTATATTTTTTGTACATCCATCATTATAATCAATAGTTGTTAACATTTCTATTTCTCGGGTTGCGATTTCCATTTATATATAATATAATTTAGATAATATTTAAGAAATGTATATAAAAATAATATCTCATATAATAGTATAGATGAATTGTAATAAAGATATACATGATGAACTGAAAGAATCAGAAGTTGTTTGCCCTTTTTGTGACCAGCAAATAGATTATGCCAGAAAACCAAAAGATGATAAATGCTGTGATAATCAGTATATTATTAACGACGATGGGATGTTAGCATGTCTAAGTTGTGGTGTAGTACAAGGATATAATTATGTGAAAGAATATGTTGATTTTTATAAAAATAGACATAAATTTATAAGAAAATCAGTGTACCATAGAGAATACCATATAAATAATGCTATCATGGATGTTAAGCAAAAATATAATATAGAAATATCGTACCATCAAAAATGTAAGATTGATGCTATATTTGTCGAGATAGGTGAGATTCTTAATGAAGTTAATGGTAGTCGAAAGAGGATGATTAGCGTAAATTTCATTATGAGAAAGATATTCAAGATGATGGGAATACCTTACAAAAATATTCCAATTAGTAAATCGAAAAAAACATTAGCTTTTTACAATCGATATTGGGTAAGTATTATGTCTCTTATTGGTGATAAAATAAAATCTATTGTTGAATGAACACCTTATTATATTTTTTTTCAAATTTGTCAGTTAACGGACACATATCGATAATTATATCATCGAGAATTTTGACGAAATCAAGAAATTCTTTGTCATTATACTCCAGTCCTCTCATAAAAGACCGTAAATGTGTTAAAACCTTTTCGTACGAAGTGTATGCGAATTTAGACATTTCTATCTTCTTTTTGAAATTTTTAGTCTCTGAATATGTTTTAAGTAAGAGCCCAGTACCGGATATCACTCCAAGAGGAATAGGGTTTAGTGTTACACCACCACTATTGTTCCTGTAGCTACCAATAAAGCGGATCCAATATTACATGCAAGTTCTGTTTTTTTGAAATATTTGTAAGTCATTTTGGCAAGCCAGTATTTCTTATGATAGAATTTGTATAATGCTTTCAACTCAGATATTTGATTTTCCGTTAATTTTTCTGAAACATGGTTCCAATTGAATATATTATGTTTATCCATATATATTATATGGTTACATTTTTCTTTTTGAATGACTCTTTAATATTGGAGTATAATGTTCTGATGTTTTTAATCAATCTTTCTATGCTTTCGAGAATTTCATTAATTAAAATAGCTGTTCTCATATATATATAAGTTAGATTATTCATCCTGTAAACGATGTCGAAACATCGGTCAGCTTTGAAGTGTTTGGTTGATATGTTCCGCATTGTGATATATAATGAATGAAAAAATATCTATGGCATTCTATATTCAATCAACAGTAAGAGTTCTTCATTTTTTACAACTGAACCCAGTTCCGCTGCCAAATGACCAAAAGCCAGTATTAAATTAATACTTATTGTCTGTGTTCGAGTTGCTTTGGTTGAAGTGTAAGTGATTGATTGAGTTAAATGGTCACTGTGTTTTACTTTTAAAGAAATAGGCGTATATCGTCTTTTGACTTTGAAATAGAGCACTGTTATAGTTAATATGTGGCTATGATTTGGAATGATTATTTTGTCACAACCATTTAATAAAAATGTGTTCCCATTTTTTGTATTCAAAATCCCATTTATGTAATGAACGGAACCACGCAAACGATGTCCGTTTAAAGATAAATCTGTTTCCATCACCAATTTTCCATTCTCAATTACAAAAGCGGTGTCATAGACACTTGGGTCAACGTTTGAAATTGTTTCTTTTACACCATAAACAATAAGATGTCCAATTGTTAAAAGTGATGGAAAAGTAACTGTACCGTGTAGATCGAGATAAATAAATTGTGGAGGCGAGCTACCCCATCGGTGAAAATTGGTAACTGTTTTGGTATAGTTTTCGAATGTTTTTGTTGCATAATTAGAAATTGAAATCGTAGTGCCTTGCACTGCCACACTCAACTCACTCATTTCCGGCGGAAACCATTCAACTACCAAAGTATAGTAACCGACTGGAAGTTTATAAAGGTTAAAACCGAGGCGTGATTGGTACTGGTTTGGTGAGCTTTTTTGAAACAGGAGTTTAAGTTGGTAAGCGTTTTTATTAATTTGATGTGGAGAATTGGAAAAATCAACAATACCCAAAACCTGAATATTTAATTCACTTGAAGATTCGTCGTCGTTTTCCATTAAATATCTGAAGGCGCCTTTTTTTGTCCTGAATTAATAATCTGAGATTCATGAATTTTTTGAGTGACAAGATTTCTCAAATCTGTTATTTCATTTTCCATTAACTCAACATTAACTGCGGATTTCGAATTTTTTGAATCGGTTTGTAAGTTAATAATTTTATTGTTATTTAAATTCAAGTTTCCAGACATACTTGTTGTGCCATCAAGTTTAAGATATTCTTTTTGTGTCTCACTAAGTCTTTTGTTAACAAACTCTACACTTGTGGCGTCTTTTTGGTTTGATGGAAATTTAAGATTAGTAATTGATTTATTTGTCATATCAATATCAACATTTTTATCCAATTTTTTCACAAGTTGGTTATCGACATATTTTTTATTTACTCCATGGTCTGAATTAACTGGGTCTTTGATATTTGTTATGAAATGGTTGTTCATGTCTAAAGATTGTAGCATAGACCCGCCTTCTTTTTTACTCAAGAATATATTCCGGGCTGTATTATAAGAGATGGCTTTATCCGTGTTTCCATGAATTGGGTACGGCTGTGGTTGTAAAATTAGGTCTCCGTTCATAGTTGCTCCTGTCTTTTTCACAAACTGAGTTGTATCCACACTTGGAATCTTAGCTATTTCACTATCTAACTGGCTTTTTGTAACCACATCATTATTATTGGTTCCTTGTTTTACATTCACTAACTTTTTATTCTGCATATCATAATCATTATTAGCATCTAATTTAAATCCAATACCAGGTAAACCTCTTGAACCTATCTTACCTAGTCCTTGAGAATCATCATGATTAAGGATACCGTTAGTATAACTCATATATTAATGGTTTATATTCTTTCATCGAAATTTCGGGCTACCTTTTTTTTGACCTTATCAACATACAAAAAACTATATGGATCCTTAGTAGCTTTCTGATAATCTGATTTATTTATGTTCATTTCTCGGCAAATCATCGATTGCTCGTTTATAGAAGGAAAATCAAAAACACAAAAATGTGAACTATTCAGTCTTATTGTTTTATCGGTTCCGTAATAGCTTTGACTCAAATATATACAACAACAATTTTTATTTCTTGAATTGGTGACGTAGTCTCGTATCCGTTCGTCATTTTTCTTACCTGTATTCAAATAGTCATCAAATATGATTAATTTTTGGTTTTCATCAGACAAATCTGTCAGAGGGATGATTTTATCGTTACTTGCTTCTATCACGTCATAACCGACCTCTTTTGATATTGGTTCAAGAGATTTCAACAGATGCTTATATTTGCTTTGGGAGAGATTTCGAGCATAAAGGTATATCTTATCAAAATAGAGAAGCTTATATATCATATCAAGCAAAAGGTTAGTCTTGCCACCACCAGAGGGAGCACAAATAAGCATCCTGAAACATCGGTTTGGCATGAAACTCTTTAATTGAACAAAATCGTCATTGTCATCATCTTGGATGTCGTAATTTTGAATCTTCATATGATATTATGTTATACAATTTTATTGCATAGCGACACGCTATGCGACACGCTATGCGAGCGTTTTTATATATGATAACCCTAATTTTTCCGAACAAAATACGAAATTTTATGTAAACAAATGATATAATGAGTTTACTCAAATGGAAAGAAATGGCTGAGAAACGATCCGAGCTTGGTAAAAAGATTAACACAGTAAGAGATACAATAAAACAAAAAAAGATATCTGATCAAATGGGTGAAGTCGAGGCAGAGAAACTTTTCAAACCTATAACATCTGAGTTAAAGGAACTTACAGCCCCAAAAGCACCGTTGAGAAGATTGGTAAAGAAAAAGCGACCTGTTCCAGATTATGGAATAGCTATTGATGATGAAGTGCCTGATTATGGATTGGACGATTTCTTTGATCAACCTGTTTTACCTGAAAACGAGAAACAGATAGTTCCAAAACCTCCATCTTATGAAGATGTGCTCAAGGATTTAGCATTGACCCAGAATACATGTATGAACCTGAAGATCTTCCACCTGAATACGAAGAAGAAGTACCAGATTATGAAATTCTTGAAGAGGATGCAATTGACCAAGTTTTGGATGAACTTGAAATATCGAATTATGAAGAAGTTGAATTACGACTTCAACAAGAAGATATGAATGACAAAAAGAGGAAATCTTATCTTACCAAAACCCTTAAAAAGGCTAAAGAGAAACGGCAACAACTAAATGGTTATTGGAGTGATATCACTAAAAAATTAAATAGTGGTTTGATTACTGAAGCTGAGGCTCAATGTCGAAGAAAAATTCTTCAAGATACAAGAAAGGTTCTGACTGATTATATGAATTACCATCAACAAAAACTCCAAAAACTCAAATCTATTAAAGGATCTGGTTTGAAGAAAAAAACAAAAAGAGGTGGACAGGTAATGTTTTTCAACAATCCGACAGAAATGATTAAAAAACTTGAACTGATTATCGGATCAAAGGTTGCTGGTAATAATAGCATCGAACTACGGAATACAGGCGTCGCTCTTCTCGACATCTTGTTGAGAAATTCAATACTCAATAAGTCACAATACAACAAAATATACAAAAACTATTTTAGTCTAAACTAATCATATATATGAATAGACAACTTGTATTATCATCCCATACAGTAAAAAACCAAAATGGTAATAAACCATCGGATTTCACAATCAAATACCGTAATCCGATAATACTAGATTCAAACAGACAATATGAAATCGGCCTAGACCGAATCATTTCGATGTCATTCACTTGGTTTAATGTGACAAAAGAACTCAATAATCAGAAAATAAGATATTCAACAGATAGTGGTGCTAATTGGACGGAAATTATATTCAACCCTGGAGTATGGAATTACATTGATTTTGACAATTTAATCAAAGAAAAAACAAAAACAGGAACCTCATCAAACCCTCAATATCCAATCACTCTGGAGTTCAACGATACTGTATTCAGGACAATAATAACACTAGCCTCAAATTACAGATTAGATCTTACTCAAAGTAATTTTAATGATCTTATTGGTTTCAATAAAAAGATTCTAACAAGTAGTGTAAATGTCGGAAATTACATTCCTAATCTCTCACAAGACAGAGAAATATTGAATGTTCATTGTGATTTGATAAGTGACAGTCTCGTCGATGGTGAAGAGTCAGATATTATATATAGTTTCAGTACCTCAACTCTCACCCCGAGTTATAGTTTCACACAAGAGCCAAGACGAGTACAGTTCAATCCTGTCAATAAAAATACGATTAATAAAATTCGGATTTATATCACCGACGGTAAACGAAGAATTATAGATCTTAATCATAGTGACACTTCATTCAGTTTGATTTTAAGAGAGAAGAGAGATTAATCTAACTAATAGTTATAGATGGCATCATATGAATATAAACGTGTATATCACCCGAAACTAGGTCGTTTTGTGTATAAGCATAAAGGATCTGGGATTATTGTTGATAACATATTCAAACCAGTTGGAAGGGTGTTAAGTAAAGTTCCAGAAAAGGTTTGAAAACCTTTTGCCAAAAAAGCGCTTGAATCTGGTATTTCACATGCTGGAGACAGACTGGGAAAAAAAGCAGCTGAAAAAAGCGGAGAGATTATTATGAGAAAATTACATGGTTCAACTAAACAATCAATGAAACCAACCAAACCTACTAAACCAAAACAAGAAGACTACAACACGATTCTGAATAGACTTATATCTGGAACTGGATTAAGACGCTAAAATGTTATTAAAAAGTGAATTTTATCTAAACTACTCATATAAATGAGTTTCAGAACAAATGAAAATCTGCAACGATATGAATACGTTCGTTTCCATTTGGATAATGTCATTGAGCAACCTGCCAACAATCAAAGCCAGAAAAAGACGGGTTACAGATTCACAATCAACGATCGGTCGACTATGTTTGATTTCTTCAATGGGTATTTCGAAGTAACTAAAGAGCTTCAAAAAAGGGCAGATGGTGCTGGATATGCTCAGGCAGATCGCATCACCATGATAAACGGATCTCACAGTCTAATCAGACATATGGTTATTAAATCGTCTGGTAAAATAGTATACGAGAGTGATAATTTACATAGAATTACGAATGTCAAAAATCTCCTCGAATACAGCGATGATTATAGTAGATCCGTTGGAAAGAATTCGTTCTGGTATCTAGATACTGATGGAACTACAGGAGATACAAACACAGGTTTCGAAGCCCGTCGTATTTTAACCCAGGCTAATCAGAATGACGGCGGCGGAGGAGCTAAATCGATTAACGAGATGATTCCGTTAAACAGATACAGCTTTTTCCAAGAATTAGAAAGAAAAATGCTACCTCCAATGCAGCTCACATTTGAACTAACCCTGAACGACGATGATGAATTGATTCACAAAGCAGCAGCAGCTGACGATGGTCGTGTTGTAGTAAAGAGATTGTATCTTTGGCTACCAAGACTAATCCCAAAAGACAGTATGTATAGTAATTTCGTTTCAGAGTTTCTTAAGCCAACAACCTGGACATATATGCGAGATCTCTACAATCAGTCGGCAAATACCAGAGCTATTCAGAATATGTTTCAAATCAGTCCAGCTATTGATAACGTTAAACATGTTTTTATTTATCTCCAGCGAACAGACGCACCGAATGATGTTGAAGCAGAGAGGAGTCCGTATTTGTTCGATACTTTCAAGTTGAATGCCGCTAACGCTAACAGCTCTCTATCAAGCTGTAGGCTTGAATATGGGAATAACGTTTTTTACCCAGAGCTGGAATATGATAGTGACTCTAAAATACGGATATTTAATGATCTCATGTCATATGCATTTCGAAAGAACGATTATAATTCAGGAACACAGCTTAATGTATCCAATTACACCAGTTTGTACGGATTATTGTATTTCGATTTGTTATATCAGAAAGAGGTAGTGACGAGAGATCCTAAACAGTTGATTCTCCATTATCGTCTCAATGTAGCCCCAGCAGCAAACGTCCGAGCTCATAGCATCGTATTTTACGAGAGTGAGGTTGTTGTTAAGACAGTTGGAAACGAATTGATGATAATTTAAATAAATAAGTTTTACATCGATGAAAATTTAAATGAATATGTTTTTTAAAATAGAATTTATCTAACATATAATATATGACACAACTATACGAAATTAAAGTTAGTTTATCACCAAACCAGAAAAAGAATCTTAGTAACGCGTATCATAAAAGAGAAACTATCGTTTTGAGACTGACAAAGGATTCATTATCTGAGAATGACACTCTATACGTACCTCAGAATATAGTTAAGCGATTGGATAAAAATAGAAAATTGAAAAAGGGAATGGACATCAAACTAGCAAAAACAAACATTCGAAAGCAAGTTGGTGGATCACTCCTCTCTACAGTTTTGAATCTGGGACGAACTTTTGTTCCCACTATTGCTAAGACTCTTGGATTGTCGGCTTTAGCTGGAGCAGCTAGTGAAGGAGCATCTCAGATCGTCAAAAAGATATCTGGAAAAGGAATTCAAACTGGTGGGTTTCTCATACCACAAAATAAAATCAACCAGTTGATAGCATATAAACATCTTTTGACCACAAAACAAAAACAAGATATATTAAATGCTCTACAAACAGGCTCTGGTGTTCATATAAAACCGACGGAAGTACAAACAGGTGGGTTCTTAGGTACTCTTCTTGCATCAATTGGAGTTCCTTTAGCTATTGAGGCAATAAAGAAAATCACTGGTAATGGTTCTCCTCGGATGGGACAGCCTAAACAAAGACCACCCAGATCTATACCAAAACCAACTACTGTTAACAATCAAGATGGTGGTTTGTTAGTCCCAATGTATAGAACTCCACCTTTTTATGGAAATTGGCCTGATCAAACATTAGGTATGGGAATTTTAAAAAAAAGCTCCAAAAAAAAGCTCAGAAAAAGGGCGACGGTCTACTATTAGGCAAGAACTCACCCTTCAAAAACGTCCCACTGTTAAACATTTTGTTGTAAAACCAAAATTCCATAAGAATGTCCCATTAAGCAATTATGATTTAATAAAATGGTGTAAATATCTGAATATCCCAATTAATGATGTATTGTCAAGAGATGAAAATGTTCCTCACAATCATAGACAGGCTCTATTCATTTACAATCTTGAACCGAGTTATATGTCAGGGAGTCATTGGGTGGCTACTTATGTTAAGGACAAAGTCCTCAATTACTTTGATAGCTTTGGTTTGCCTCCCTTCCAAGAAATGGTCAATCACGCGAGAAAAAAGAATTTAACATTGCTTCATCAGAACAATCAAATACAAAATTTAATGACGACAACATGTGGTTACTTCTGTTTATACTTTTTAAATGAGATGAATAAGGGCAAATCATATTTTGATCTGTTGGAAGTTTTCGACATATATGATACGACGAATAATGAGAAATTCTTAGAACAGTATTTCAAAAATATCTAACTCATACATATATGAGATTATATTGCGTGAAACAAAAAAAGGTCACAGAATGTGTTCCAGGGAGTGAAAGATATGTGAGAGCCAAAAATAACAGACTTATGATGAAATGTATTTGTGGTGAATGTGGTATTACGAAAACCAAATTTATCAAAAGCCAAAAGGGAGGTGAAAATCCATTAGGTAAAGCTTTTGAGGCAGCCAAAATAGCCGAACAAATAACTCGCAAAGTAATTCCATCAACCAACCATGTATTTGACCGATATTGGTCTGGTGATATCTTGAAAGGTGCTTTCACAGGAACAACAGGTATCACAAGCAAGAAATTCTGGACTAAACCAAAGAAGGGTACTGTCATGCGTTTGGTGAAAAATCCCAAAACTGGTAAATATGAAAACGTATATATTGAACCTTAATCTAATCTAATCATATTATATATGAAATCATATTGCGTGAAACAGAAGAAACAGACAGAATGCGTTCCTGGTTCTGAAAGAGTTGTAAAAGCCAAAAATGGGAGATCAATGATGAAGTGTACTTGTGCTGAATGTGGTATTACAAAGACGAAATTCGTTAAACAGGCGGGAAACGGGGTCGCCCGTCGAAAGGGGCGGGCGTACTAGATACAGCAGCATCGACTGGTACTGATTTATTGATTCACCACGGTATTCCTTGGCTTGGAAAAAAGGCAGTTGAAATGGGAAGATATTATGGATCAGAAGCCTTAAGAAACCCAAAACTGCAGAAAAAGGCTATCGATTATGCTCTGGATAAGTTGAATCCAATGATTCAAAATGTCGGAGGTCAAGCTCTTGATCAATTATCAACCAAAATTAGACCAAATAGAAAGTATAAAACCGACAGAAAGGATTTGGATGGTGGTAGTTTAGATATCCATAAACTAATTGGGAAATTACCGACACCAAAAGCTGGATGGACTCCTGGAAAGTATAAATACATGGGGGCATATAACCCTCTCGATAAACAGTTAGAGTATGATAAAAACACTGGAGAGAGGTCACCAAGTGGCACGTACAACCTTACAATGAAGTTGATAGAATATCAGCTCATCATGATATTTGTTATGATATGGGGAAAAACAAAGGTGAATGTGACAGAAAAATGGTCAAGTCATTAGATGAAATTCCTTATGGACAGATGCCAAAATGGGGACAAACAGCACGATTTCTAATCAACACGAAGCAGAAACTAGGTCTAGGTGTAAAACAAAGGAAGACAAAAAACGTGAAAGGCCGTCGAGTGAAGAAAACTGGCAAGGAAAATTAGCTGATGAGCTTCATAAACCGATAAAGCGTAACTTCACCCGGCGGCGTGTTATTGTAAACCATATTGACGAAATATGGTGCTCTGATATTGTTGAGATGCAAAAGTTCAGTCGATGGAACGCTGGCTACAGATATCTTCTTATGGTTTTAGATATATTCTCTAAATACGGTTGGATCGTCCCATTAAAAGATAAAAAGGGTGAAACCGTTATGAATGCTTTTAAAACAATCCTTAAAGAAGGCAGAAAACCACAATATCTTTGGACAGACAAAGGCAAGGAGTATTACAACAAAAATGTTAAGGAACTACTTGATAAGAATAAAATAACCTTGTACTCAACTGAGAATGAGGAAAAGTCGTCAGTTTGTGAAAGATGGAACAGAACAATTAAAACCAAGATGTGGAAGCAGTTTACTGTTCAAGGTAATACACAGTATTTAGACATGCTACCCAAACTAGTGAAAGAATACAATAATACAAAACATTCAACCATAAAGATGACGCCTACAGAAGCAAGTAAAAAGAATAATGAGTCGACTGTTTACTTTAATCTATACGGTGATATGGAAACATCAAAACATAAACCGAAATTTAAAGTTGGTGATAAGGTCAGAATAAGTAAGTATAAACGAAATGTGTTTGATAAGGGCTATAAACCAAATTGGTCTGAGGAAGTTTTTACAGTTGATGAAATCCAATCCACTGTTCCTGTCACTTACAAACTAAAGGATCTCAGAGGTGAAGATATTCAAGGGAGTTTTTATGAACCTGAATTATTAAAAGCTAAACAGGAGGTATTCCGTATCGACAAAGTTATTAGGAGAGATTACAAGAAGAAACAAGCTTTAGTGAAATGGAAAGGATATAGTGATGACTTTAATAGTTGGATACCATTCAAGGACTTAAGAGATATATAAAAGCGGTTTAAAAAGAAATATCTAATATATATTATATCAATCGATACAGTATATGCTGTCTTTTGCTTTTGGTAGCCAAAAATATCATTGTTTCTGGCTATCTTATTTAAACAGAAAATAATATATAGCATTAATACATACATATGGAAATTTTCACTTATGAAGGAAAAAAACTGAATATTATCAAAAAGGATGATGATATTTGGTTTCGTGGTAAAACAGTTGCTAGCATTTTGGGATATGAAGATACCAAGAAAGCGATTTTCAAACATGTTGATGAAGAAGATAAATGTTCACTTAAGAGGCTCAAATCCAAGGGGGGCGACTCGTCCCCTTTAACACGGAACACCGGAAACACGATTTATATAAATGAATCTGGATTGTACAGCCTAATATTGAGATCAAAAATGGATAAAGCTAAAGATTTCCAACGATGGGTTACTAAGGAAGTTTTACCATCAATCAGAAAAACCGGTAAGTATGAATTCAACAACAGGCCATACAAAATGCTGACATTCAATATCAACACAGAATATGATTTACATAAAAAGGTAGTCAACTTTATTAGAAACAATTATCCTAAAGCAATCCTAATCCCAACATTAGGTGAAAACCAAATTAATGGTAACATGAGAATAAAATCATACAACATGGGTTATCAGAAGGGAGCTTGTGATCTATTTATTGGAAATATGCATCTGAAGTACTCAGGTTTTGCAATCGAATTTAAAACACCAACTGGTTATGGAAAGCTTTCAGAAGAACAGGAGATGATGCTACAAGAGTACGAAAACAACAATTACAAAATATTAGTCAGCAACGATTATGATGAAATCATTAAAGAAATCATACTTTATTTCCAGGGTGTAAGAATCAAATGCAAACATTGTTCCAGAAAATTCAAGTCAACAGAAACATTAAGCAATCATTTGAAATTCATACACAAACACTTATAAAGAGAAAAATAATATATAGATTATATATATGGAAAATCAAAATGTAAAGAGAGGTCGAGGTAGACCAAAAAAGTATTCAACTGAAGAGGAGAAGAAGGAGGCAATAAAACAACAAAAATCGAAGTACATGCTAAATAAGGAATGGTATTGTGATATATGCAATACTGGTCGTAATTATACTCTAGCTGGTAAATGGTGTCATTTGAACACAAAAAAGCATATTAATAATAGCAGATAAAATTAAATTATTTCACAGTTTGAAGGATCTAATAAATCCTTTAAACTCTTACTTATATTTAAACGCACTATTGAAAAGGCTTAAAAGAATATCAATACTATAGTATATATATATGGAAATAAAAGAATATAATTATATAAATATGGATAAAGCTAGTTTGAAGAAACTAAGCAAATCGAAACTTATCAAATTACTTCAGAAGGTTCAGGATGGACAGTCCAATCTGTTGATAGCCATTACCTCAACATTGTCAAATACAAACCCATGAAAGGATCCTCATATATCCAACTACCTTACGAACTGCGAAACAGCGCTAAAGGCTTAATAAACATGAAAAATGAGGATAATGAATGTTTCAGATGGTGTCATATCAGACATATAAATCCGCAAGAAAAATATCCTCAAAGGATTAAAAAAGTCGATAAACCATATATTGAGAAGTTAGATTATTCAAACATTGAATTTCCCGTTAATATCCAACATTATAACAAAATTGAGAAGCAAAACAGTATCAATATAAACGTATTCGGATACGAAAACAAAGAGCCATATCCCATCTATGTTTCAAAAGAAAAGTATGAAGATCATATGGAACTACTTCTGGTAACGAAAAATGAAAACAAGCATTATGTTCTCATAAAGGATTTCAACAAGTTCATGTACAATCAAACAAAACACAAAGAGAGGAAACACTTTTGTATGTACTGTCTGCAATGTTTCAGTTCTGAAAGAGTATTAAGCAATCACAAAGATATTTGCATTCAAGTGAATGGTGAACAAGCAATAAAAATGCCTGACAAAGACAATAACATACTGAAATTCAACAACTTCCATAAACAGCAACCTGTGCCATTTGTCATTTATGCTGATTTTGAGGCTATAACAGAGAAGATTCATGGATGTCAACAGAATAATGAGTCATCATATACTGAAGCTTACCAAAGGCATACAGACTGTGGATATGGTTATAAAGTGGTTTGTTGTTATGACGACAAATATACAAAACCAATACAACTATACAGGGGTGAAAAGGCTGTGTATAAATTCATGGAAAATATGTTAGAAGAAGTAAAATACTGTAAAAAAGCTATGAAAAAACATTTCGACAAACCATTGAGAATGACTGAAGTTGATGGAAAGGAATTCAAAAAAGCAACAACATGTCACATCTGTGTTAAAAAATATACTGAAAAAGACATTCGGGTCAGAGATCATTGTCATATTACTGGCAAATACAGAGGCTCAGCGCATCAAGAATGCAATCTGAAACTCAGAAGAAATCCAGAAGAAATTAAAATTCCTGTTATATTCTATAATTTGAGAGGATATGACAGCCATTTTATAATGCAAGAGATTGGAGCTATTGTTAAGAAACATGCATACACCAAAAACGGAAAAGAAATTAAAATGGACATAAATGCCATACCGAACAATATGGAAAAATATATGTCGTTCATGCTTGGTAACCATCTGACATTCATTGACAGTTTCCAATTCATGAGCTCAAGTTTGGATAAATTAGTCAGCAACTTACCAGCAGAAGCTTTAAAGTATACAAACAAAAGATTCCGAAAAGAAAAATTCAAGCTTATGACACGAAAAGGCATTTATCCTTATGATTACATGGACAGTTTTGAGAAATTCAATAAAACAGAATTGCCAACGAAAGAAGAATTTTACAGCATATTGAATAATGAGCATATAACAGACGAGGATTATAGCCATGCTCAAAATGTTTGGACTACATTCCAATTGCAAACGATGGGTGAATACCACAATCTATATCTTAAGTCTGATATACTTCTATTAGCCGACGTGTTTGAAAACTTCCGTAAGACGTGTCTGCAGTATTACAAACTTGATCCCTGTCACTACTTCACATCTCCTGGTTTGTCATGGGATGCCATGCTGAAGATGACTAATATTCAACTAGAACTAATGACAGACATAGATATGTTTCAATTCATTGAAAAAGGTATGCGAGGTGGTATATCTTATATTGCCAATCGATATGGGAAAGCAAACAACAAGTACATGAGAGAATACAACGAGAAGGCGCCCTCAAAGTATATTATGTACCTTGATGCAAATAACTTATACGGTTGGGCTATGAGCCAATATCTCCCCACTGGTGGTTTCAAATGGATGACAGATAAACAGATTAACAAGATAGATTTAGCCAAATATAATGAAAATAGCGAAAAAGGTTTAATATTAGAAGTTGATTTAGAATACCCCAAAGAGTTGCATGACCTTCATAATGACTACCCATTAGCTGCAGAAAGGGTTTGTGTAAATAAAGATATGCTGTCTTGGTATTGTAAAAAAATAGCTACAAAATATAATATATCGACAGGACTAGTACACAAATTAATTCCTACATTAAGCAATAAAGAAAAATATGTTCTGCGTTACAGAAACCTGCAGCTGTATCTTGATCTTGGATTGAAAGTAAACAAAGTTCATCGAGTGTTAGAATTCAATCAGTCTCCATGGCTCAAACAATATATTGACTTCAATACACAAAAACGTACTCAAGCAAAAAATTCATTCGAAAAAGATTTCTTCAAGCTAATGAATAACTCAGTGTTTGGAAAGACAATGGAGAACATAAGAAAGCGTGTTGATGTCCGACTTATTACTGATGAGAAAAAACTATTGAAGATGGCTTCTAAACCAACTTATGTAAGCAGTAAGATATTCAATGAAAATCTGGTAGCAGTGCATAAAATCAAAGAAACGTTAACTCTAAACAGGCCAGCATATGTGGGTATGTGTATTCTTGATCTAAGTAAGACATTAATGTATGATTTTCATTATAAATACATAAAAGAAAAGTATGGAGACAAAGCCAAGCTGCTCTTCACCGACACAGACAGTCTGACATATGAGATTGAAGCCGAAGATGTGAACCAAGACTTTTGGAATGACAAAGATCGATTTGACAACAGCGACTATCCAGAAAACTCTCCGTATTTCGATAAGACAAACAAGAAGGTAATCGGTAAATTCAAGGATGAAGCAGCTGGAATACCAATCACAGAATTCGTCGGTTTGCGATCAAAAATGTACAGTTACATAAAAGACAACCAGAAAGTAGGGAAAACAGCCAAGGGAATCAAGAAGAACATAATAAAGAACAATATCAAACATGAAGATTATAAAAATGTATTAATTAATAACAAACAAATACATCATACCATGAAAACTATTCGAAGCAGCAAACATCAACTTGGAAGTTATGAAATAAACAAAGTGTCACTCAGCTCTTTCGACGATAAACGATATATAGCAAACGATGGAATCAACAGTTTCTCTTACGGACATTATGCAATCTGAAGATGTGACGTCACGCCACAGCTGTGGCGTTTTGTGGTTGACCGAGATCATACGATAGTCTCATGTCATTGACACAATAGCTATTAGTAATGACGTCACGCCACAGCTGTGGCGTTTTGTGACTTAATATTATTTAAACCCATTGACACAATAGCTATCAGTGATGACGTCACGCCACAGCTGTGGCGTTTTGTGGCTTAATATTATTTAAACCCATTGACACAATAGCTATTAGTGATGACGTCACGACACAGCTGTGTCGGTCTCCATACAAGTTCCGTAAGCACAGTCTACTTTTCTGTTCACTACAAACTTTACTGAGAAACTTTACTGACAAACTTTACTGACAAACTTTACTGACAAACTTTACTGACAAACTTTACTGACAAACTTTACTGACAAACTTTACTTCAAATACAAGTTCATCTGATATTACATGACAATCTGATGACTCATCGGGAAAGTCCCATTTCATCATAAACTTCCTGTTTTCACCAGACATGTCCAGACTTGTTTCTCGGTATGACTTCCTGTTGTATGAAGTCACGCGATGTGAAAATGCGTTGGTTTCCGCATGAAATAAAAACATATAGAATCCAAATAATTGTGCCCATGAAATAAAATACATATAGTTATCCATAAAATGATAGTCATCAGATGGAAAGTAGATATAGAGTTGGGTTTGGTAACAGATCATTTTTAAAATGATCTGGTACCCCCAACTCTATAACTACTGCAGTGGGCACCAAATGCTTTGAATCGTTGCTGCTGGGTCGCGTGAACACCAGCCAAGTTCTATGGCAACACGTCTTCGCTCCAACAGCACATACTTCTTTATAGTCCAATAAAGTTATGCCAAGAGGTGAAAATGCTTGCAACATAATTTTTATTTTTACATTGTTTGCTTTTGAGGCATGTATGTTAACATACTAAAAGTCAACAAAAATCAACTCATGGGAAATACGAAAAAAATCCACGTGTTGACAACTGCCATGTTTTTATGCTAATTAGCCACTGAAAACTGTCCCATCAAGACATTTACCACTTTTAGTTTCACTTAACATGTAAAAACAAAGGACGGTAAAGTAAAGTGTACCTTTAGGTTCTATCATGGACCGTTTTCCAACAAATATTCAACAAAAAAGTGTTTAAAGGAACTGCGTCACAGATTTTAGCCAAATTCATGCATGGGAAATGTCCATCAAATTCGGTTAGATATAACACAGCAAATACAAAAGAAGGCACGGATGGCTAAAAGTGAAGAAGATTGAAACGGATTGCGATATATGTTTGTGAAATGCTGTTGGGCTGAACAGTTTTCAAAGCTATCCTTATTTGCTTGTAACTTTAAATTAATGTCTCAAACATATAGCATCACCTGATTATCTATCGGTACCTTTTTAAGTTAACAGTACTGAAGTTAAGCAATAAGGCATTTGACCCGACGTCCTCTGTATCGCTATCTGGATCTGTCAGAACGTGGATTGAAACAAACACTTCCACGACAATCTCCACAGGCAGGCGAACAGTCAAGTCCTTGCTTTGTGCAACTGCATCGAGCCGTGTTACAGTCCACCTTGCAGTAACATCTGATAACTCGGAGGAGAGTTTCCGGTGCAGGTGGTGTGTCGGTCATTACCGGAATTAGAGTACCATCTGTTTCTTTCCATCCCCAGTCACACGGTTGAAGCTCTTGATTTCAAGTCCAAAGTTGAACCTGGTAATAAACGCGAAGGGAATGAAATTTCGGAGACGTCGGAGGCAAGGACTTCACTTTGACTGCGGTTGTGCTTTTAGCTGTCGTTTCGAAAAATCTTCAATATCGAAAGGCCTCCAAACTGTCGCTCACCTTGCCGCCATACACCTCTACCAATGCGCGTTCTCCTGCTTTGATAAAATCTTCTTTTTTCAACGAATTGGCATGATAAAATACTTCGGCATGCTGCTACAACTGTGATCTCTTCTTAAGACCGACGGCCTTTCCAATACTAAACAACCGTGACGTGGAACCACATCGCAGCAACGCGTGTAGAAATGGAAGATTCCTGCAGAGGCTTGACCCGAGCACAGAACAAGTAGCCTGGGTGTCCCAAACCTTGCCTTGCGCAGACCCTCGTTTCGGCTGTGGTTTGAAGAAAATTTTCTTTTTGGAGTTGTTTCCTTGGTGGCAGAGTAAAATTAAAATGTCTGTGTCATCTGCAATGACGACAGTGTCTCTGGTAACAGATACAGAGACCGCAGACTGACCTATCAAGAAATCAGCATCGCCTGCAGCATGAATGGTGTCACACCCCGCCTCCTTTTACTTCTCACTCAGCATATTGATGAAACGTTGTTTGTTCTGTTTGTTTCGCAGGAAAACGTCTTTCTTTACAGTGAGTGTGTTTACAAGATCACAGTGTACAGCTACAGCGTTGGTTGATCGTCTTTTTAAGCGAGCTTCGTCTTTAACTGAGGGCCCATAGATAGACATATAACCTTTATTTAAACACGATAAATATTTTAGCTTACAGCTTGTGGGGTAGTGTGGGAAAATAGAAATAAAACTTTAAGTTTACTCAATATTTACACGTTTCTAAAAATGATCAACATTTACAGATTCGTGTGCTACAACTCCTGATACTATGCTTCTTAGTGAGGTATCATCCTTGGAAAAGGAATTCCTAGTTACTCTGTATCCTTCCCGTCTCTCTTTTGTCAAGTATCTGAAGCTTCTACGTGCTGCTCGCTAGTGTTATAAGCGACGCCGGTGAAATCTTGCATAGAGCTGTATACGTTGCAACAGAAAGACATAGACTTGACCCACACTAATCTTTGCACCACATTCTTTCCTATGTCTCTTGAAAGGCCACCAGTTGAGTTGATGTTGCGCATTAGCGTCTGTTCGATTACCAAATAAGTTCAAAGACTAGCCCTTAAACTATCAGTGTGGCGGACAACATGCAGATTATTTAGAAAAAAGGAATAGATATCTCGATGGCCAGTTTGTAGTATAACAATTTGCTGAAGGTAAACGTAGATTGTGTTGGTATACAAATTATGTCCAGCTGTCCAATTCTCACACAGCTATTTAAAAAAACCATCTATTTTCTCATAAGATGTGAACCGTAGTTTGCAAACAAAGAAGAAATTCTTGTAAAATTTGCTGCAGAGTGCACGTGGTCTCAGTAGTGCTTCTCTATAAATAACAATGTTTAAATTTTGCGAACAACTGTAGCTTTAAGCACTCCAATGCAAGGACTCCAGCTGGAATCGTCTTATGCAAAGCGCACAACAAAAGCATTACATTACATCGTCATCTTCGACGCGAAACTGAACCGAACTCAATCTTTTCGTTTGCTTACATTGATTAATTGTTCTTTACACTACTTTGCAGCTGTAATATCAAAGTGCTCTGTGAGAGCTAAAAAAAAATAAAACTTTGTAACACTAACCGTAATAATAGTAGTAATAGTAAAAGTAATATTTAGTAGCGAGAATATTCGATAAGCAAACCAAAGCATTAATTCTCACTTTAAAAACACTTTACTAAAACAAGTTAGTTGATTAATGCCACTTAAAATGAAATTTTGTTGTAAAACTTGTCTGTGATAAGGCTAATTTGCATAAAAACATGGCGTCTAAAAGGCAAAATGACAGAGGCAAAAAACTTACATTTTTTTCACATTTCGCCAGGGTTGTTTTTTGTTGACTTTTAATATGTTTATCTGGAGTCCTTAACGAAAACGTCCCTGAAAATAAAAATTCTGTTGCAAGCATTTTGACCTTACGGGACCAAATCGCGTTAACTTTCCTGGACTATTAGTCCAGGTACGTCCTCTCGCTGAAAACTCCCCTTTAAGGCATCCACGGCAACTACCATGACGTAAGCGACAGCACGTTTGTTGTCTGGATCCGTCGCTGCATCTTCTTTTCTTTGAAGATCGTGCAACTCTTTTTCTTTGGCCATAACCCATTCATCTTCGTAGTAGCTTTGAGCTTTTTCTTTTAGAGCTCTTTCCTCTTCGGCTTTTTGCTTAGCGAAGTATTCTTCTCTGGTCTTCTCGATGTTCGGATGGTACGGTCCATCGACCGGCTGTAGAAGGTGTGCATCCTCTTCTCTGCATACCAACAGCGATCCACTGCGCTTTTGTCTCCTCCAAAAAGTGAGCCATTCTAACTTCCTCCCGGCTACGGCAATCTTCTTTTAACTGCTTGACACTAGCGCCGATTATTTCAAGCTGTCTGCGCTTCAAACTGTGTGGTGGTTATTTCTCACGGAGTTTGGAGATCATTTCCAGGCCTTTCTCCCATATATCTACGTAGCTGGAACTGACCTCTTCTTCGTTCACTCTCTCACTTTCGTCGCTTTCTTGGCTTCGTTGTGATGTCTCTTCGCAGGTATCGACAGCAACGTCTTCGTTACTGTCTCTGTCGCTTCCACCCAACCCGCTTTCTCTTCCTCGCCAAATGGCTCGTCGTCCCTGCATGTTTCTGTAGATGGCCGAGGCAACTTGTCGTCTGGTGTAACAGCCACCTTCGTCGCCCACACGATGCAGTCCATTGCGTGCTACTTTAAAAAGGTCTGAACGCCGGCTACGGGTGGGGATTTGAGGGTTCTGAAGTGAAATATGCGTAAACGCACCTCCATCGCAGCGCTGTGTGCGTCCCCAAAGTCCAGGTCACTTTGACAGGTGATAAACATCGGGCAACGTAGGTTCATAGCTCTAGACGACTTAAATTTTCTGTCGGGTGCCATAAGTCTACCCTGGGTGAGCACCTAAAACGAAAAAAAAAAAACATTTTCGTTCGAGAAAAACAACAAAATCAAGGGAAATATATAAAGCAAAAGATTGTCAAAGTTAACTCAATCTACCTTCCAATCATCCGGCTTCAACAGTCCAGCGTAAGCTTCGTCCAGAAATATTACTTAGGTTTCCTGATCGATCAGGCTTTTATTGAAAGCTTTTTGTTTAGGCCATAACCCATTCACCTTCGTAGTAGCTTTGAGCTTTTTCTTTTAGAGCTCTTTCCTCTTCGGCTTTTTGCTTAGCGACGTATTCCTCTCTGGTCTTCTCGATGTTCGGATGGTACGGTCCATCGACCGGCTGTAGAAGGTGTGCGTCCTCTTCTCTGCATACCAACAGCGATCCACTGCGCTTTTGTCTCCTCCTAAAACTGTGCCATTCTAACCTCCTCCCGGCTACGGCAATCCTCTTTTAACTGCTTGACACTAGCGCCGATTATTTCAAGTTGTCTGCGCTTCAAACTGTGTGGTGGTTCTTTCTCACGAGTTTGAAGATCATTTCCAGGTCTTTCTCCCATATATCTACGTAGCTGGAACTGACCTCTTCTTCGTTCACTCTCTCACTTTCATCGCTTTCTTGGCTTCGTTGTGACGTCTCTTCGCAGGTATCGACAGCAACGTCTTCGTTATTGTCTCTGTCGCTTCCATCCAACCCGCTTTCTCTTCCTCGCCAAATGGCTCGTCGTCCCTGCATGTTTCTGTAGATGGCCGAGGCAACTTGTCGTCTGGTGTAACAGCCACCTTCGTCGCCCACACGATGCAGTCCATTGCGTGCTACTTTAAAAAGGTCTGAACGCCGGCTACGGGTGGGGATTTGAGGGTTCTGAAGTAAAATATGCGTAAACGCACCTCCATCGCAGCGCTGTGTGTGTCCCCAAAGTCCAGGTCACTTTGACAGGTGATAAACATCGGGCAACGTAGGTTCATAGCTCTAGACGACTTAAATTTTCTGTCGGGTGCCATAAGTCCACCCTGGGTGAGTACCTAAAACGAAAAAAAAAACATTTTCGTTCGAGAAAAACAACAAAATCAAGGGAAATATATAAAGCAAAAGATTGTCAAAGTTAACTCAATCTACCTTCCAATCATCCGGCTTCAACAGTCCAGCGTAAGCTTCGTCCAGAAATATTACTTAGGTTTCCTGATCGATCAGGCTTTTATTGAAAGCTTTTTGCTTAGTTATCATGGCTATGTATCTGAGATCAACAAATAAAAGAGACAAACTAATGAGATCACTTATCTTCAATTGGCAGCTATAAAACAAATGTCTTAGACGTGTAGCAGTTACAGAACAGTATACAAAAATAATTGATATGTAGATCTTATACAGTGAAGTCCATGCAATTGGTTCTTTTACAGATAAGTAATACAGAGTGATAGTTGACTAGTCGAGGTTTAAATGCCATGGTCATTTACTAAAACTTCTGAACGGGAAGAATATCAAATAACATACATGGCATCTTTTGGTCTAAGTTGAGTTCACTAACCTTTGAGGGATAATAGCAGTAATTGGGGTGAACAAACTTGTTTTCGCACTATTGGGCTCGCCGATTAAACAAAGGACCTTCTCATTGTGCTGTTTGGTTACGTAATTTAGAAGTCGAAAGAAATATTCGCAGAAATCCCAATTTCGTCTTCACTCAGACTGTTCTCCAGGATCTCTTTAAAGAAAGCGACGTCTGGTGATTTGTCTCGTCTGTACGCGACGAAAGCTCGCGGTGATTCTCTTCCGATGTCTGAGTGGCTAACCGCGTTTTCAACAAATTCTCTTCTGCTTATTGAAAAGAACCAGCCGTCCAAGACTTCTATCAAATCGTAGTTGATTTTCAACGGTTTGCCAAATTCGCTCTCTCGAGCAGTCAGCAGGTTGCCAAGCTTGTTTAGGTGTTTCACAATGGTTTCCTTGAAGCATTCACTGGTGCCGAGCACCGATAGAAACTTCTTAACTGTGCAACAGTGTTTGAATGTACATTTAGAAGATTGAACTTTCTTGTAAACTTCTCCTTTGTAGAGCGAATAACCAAGTTTTTCCATCGCACGTTCGACGTCATTCATGGCTATTACAATCGGCGAGGCTAATGCTTTGGTAATACACTGGTTTCCGTCAGGTAGATGTGAATTTTCGATGCCAAATACGTCGACCTTTAGCCCGGCCCGAACGAGAGCTGGGACGCCTTTGTCGCGTAGTACAGAACAGAACGCATTTGAGATGACCTCTAACCTTACAACACGCTCACTTCCTCGCAATGAATCTTCCAGGGGTTCTTCCATCAGTTGATCTTGAAGGGTTTTTAACCCGTAAGAAAATGAAAGTTCGACTTTTTCCTGCAAAAAGTTATTGTTGTGATCTTTGAGGGTCGTTCATAACGGGGCGGCTGATTTTTCCCCTTTTCCCTTTTTGCATTCTGGTAATACTTTTGCATTGACTTCCATTTCAGTGTCCAACAAATCAGAGTGAACGGTTACTGTTGAAACACGCGTGCCGTTTGGCGACTGAACGGCAATCCAATAGGAAATTGCAGGCCAATAGATAACACTTTTAGTTTTCTTTTCCTGCTCTTCGTCTTCTTCATCAGGCTCTCTCTCAATTTTATCCTTGTCTACTCTGCTTTCAATCGTTGATATCGCAGAGAAAAAGAATGCAAGGCCCTGAATTCGATCGCATTCATCCCATTTGTTGTTTTTTTCCACCATGGATCGTCTAGCTTTGTACTCAATGTCGTGTCATTATCACCTCTGCGAAAGGAAACCTTTGCAGATATCAATGAGCATGTGGAGGCTGCAGGAAGGATTGTGCTTACCAAGGCACTTCGTATACTCTGTGGTAAAAAAGAAACAAAACAAATAAATTAGAAGATCAGATAAATGTATCACACATTATTAAACACTAAGGAAATAAATAATTGTTCAAGCTACTGTACTAAGTACCCAGTTCACCAATCTTCAGAATGAACGACTTTTCCGCGAAAATGTATTAGAAAGTAGTTGTAGTTCGAGTCTTGTCTTGCCCATTTACAAAATGGTGGTTTTCCCGCAAGTAGTTTTTTTTTCATTTCCCGCCTAAGTAAGTGTAGATATCTCCTTTCTGAATCCCTTTTTTAAAAAGGAGTTGTAGTTATTTCCTTGCTTGGCTTATTTTCAAAATGGTGGGCTTTGCCGCAAAAAAGTGTTACTTCAACAAAAAAGTAGCTGCAGTTCGTTTCTTGTCTTGGCCATTTCAAAATGGCTGATATTTCCACGAAAAGGTCTTACTACAATAACTTAGGAGTTTTAGGTTTTTCCTTGCTTGGCTTAATTTCAAAATAGCGGGCTTTTCCGTGAAAAGGTGTTAACTCAACAATCAAGTGGCTGTAGCTCGTTTCGTTTTCCGGCTATTTTAATATGGCGGATGTTTCTGCGAAAAGGTCTCACAACGATAACAAATGAGTTTTAGGTTTTTCCTTGCCTGGCATATTTTCAAAATGGGGGGCTTTTCCGTAAAGAGGTGTCTCTTTAGCAATAAAGTAGCTGTAGCTCGTTTCTTGTTTTGACCATTTTAATATGACGGATTTGTAAAAGTAAAGGTCTTATTACAGTTACAAAGTAGTTGTAGCTCGTTCCTTGTCTGGACCATTTTCAAAATGGCAGATTTAGATACAAATATTAGTCGAAGCCTTCTTTATCTTAGAAGCCCTACGTCAAGAATGAAAGACATCTTGCTTACCTTACTATTAAGCTGCCTTGCAAGTCTTGAGGCCATGGTGTCTTGTGCTCAAATGACAGTCTAAGCGTCGTTAGTCAGATTTATTGTGTACCCACATAAAAAGAGTGTACTGTAATTTCCATGCATCCTTTTGTTTGTACGAATTTTTCCCTGTGTAACACTAAGACAGCTTGCATTCCATCCTCTTCTACTGCGCACATACCTGGAGAGGCCGTGTGCTCAACTGACAAAGCAACGTCACACAAATTCATTTTATACCTAGATAATAGTTTTTGGTTATAATTTTCATGTACCCTTTGTTTGTGCGATTTTTTCCACTGTGAAGCACAGTTTCACCAAAAACATATCGCTGGCTAAAAGAGCCACATATAACAACACCCTTACAGTTTCGTAGCTTATACCTGCGTGCCACGTTAGCTTGTGCTACTTCCGTAATCAACCACAATCTTTTGTTAAGCATAATTGTTTTGTTTCTTCGGGCAACATAGTTTCAGTTAAATTTCTCACAGGACAAAAGAAACGCCTGAAAGAATTAACTAACAATAAGCTAGCTTGCATTCCAGCTTTCTAAATCCTCTTCTAGTGTGCAATTACTTATATCCGCATTGTGCGTATATTAAAATTGAACTCGGCAGCTTGGACGAGAACGCGAGTTCATTCTGCGGGTCTCCGTTGTCTCCGTTGAATTGTAAGAAAGTTTTTACAACTAGATGGTGACGAAAAGAGTTGCAGTTTTATCGTAAGGAAAAGCAATATATATAACTGAGTTATGATATATGTATATTAATACACTCTGTGTTAACTACAAGTTCATTCTCCTGTTCTCTGATGTGTCCACGTCCACCTGATAGAATATTCGCTACAGCTGGCCAGAGTGGAGAATCAATGGTTCATTACTATTCCTGATGATTAAACTGCAAGTGCTATTTCCACTCTCTACTGGCAACTTTTTCTAAAGTACCACGGAGACATCGGAGAACCGGAGAATGAACTTGAAGTTTATACAGAGTGCATTAATAGCGGAGCCTGCGGGCAAAGCCCGCCAGCGGAGCTCCAATGCTAAGCAAATTTGGTAACCTATCGATCCGAGATATTTTGGTTGTGACGTAATAGTCACGTGACCGTCCGTCCGTACGTCCGTACGTACGTCCGTCCGTCCGTCCGTCTGCACAGACTCTGCGGAAGGGGAAGGGGAGTCCCAAAACAACCCAACAGAGGGATAGAGAATGCCATCTTTTCTTGGCGGGAAATCGCGCAGTGCTTTTGGGCAACCGACGTTTTTCTTGGCGGGAAATCGCATGACCATCGTCGCTTTTAAAAAAGAGGTTTCTTTAAAGGCTTAAGCTTCTTTAGCAAAACGATTGTACGAGAGTACTGAGGTACTTGACAAAAAAATCTAATATCTATAAATGGAAAGAAAAAGTCCAAAAGAATACTGGTAGAAGGCGAAAAGTTCAAGTTACAAAAGCTGCCTTCAAAGAACTTCATCGCTTTGTTTTCTTCACGGCGGAGAGCTTGCCCTGTTCTGAAACATAACCGAGTAAGTGAAGTTTTTAAAGGGTCTAAGGTACATGATTTTGAGTATTACGGTCAAAGAAATTACATTTTGAAATTGGAATTTAATTTATGTCATTAGAAATGTGTCATTTACTTTTGACTTTGAAAAATTATTGGAAAACGCGCTCAGATTTGTGACAGATGTAGCCTTAATTATTTTGCCATGCTCAGCCGATTTCACTCGCGTGGACCGATCCACGATTTTGGAAGTGTAACGCGAATTGCATTTAAGTATAAACTTACGGGTTTTCGAATAAACTTTTCTCAAAAATGATTTCTCTGTCCATTATTTTGTGTTTGTTTTTTCATAACAGTAGGTCTAAGCACAGTCGAAAGACAACTAGCTGCACAAGCATCACTTCAGTGAGATTACGACGAATAATTGCTTTCAATTTTGACTTTCGGGTACATCTCTTTGTGCAATTGTCGATTTTCTTGTCCTAGAAGTTTTCAATAGTAATAACCTTTTAAGCGAAGCGCAGTTGTCGGTTTAAAGTTATTTTATCCCAAAAGCTTCCGAAAACAGTTTTGTGCGTTCCTCAAAGTGGGTAACTTTATATAGGCTTACTTCGCATCCGCAAAACTTATGCCGGCATAATTTAAAGCGTATTTGGTGTTTGTTTGTTTTGAATCTTGATGGTCTCTACTGAGTTAGAGAACGAAATATAACTACAGTTATTTAAAAAACTATAAGCGAAGCAGTTGTCGGTTTAAACCTATTACATCCGAAAAGCTTCCAAAAACAATTCTGTGCATTTCTAAAAGCGCTCAAATTTCAAACAATTTGCAGCCGCAAAACATATGCCATAGAGTTAAGCATGTTTGGTGTTTGTTTGTTTTCAATCTCGATGGTCTCAAGTTACAGAACGAAATATAAGGGTTACTTAAGTAACTATAAGCGAAGCAGTTTTGAGTTTAAAGCTATTTTATCCGGTAAGTAATGAGTGTTCTTCAAAGCGCTCGAAATTTTTCTCGGCTGCTATGAAAGCCTACGCGACATTTCTTCGATAAGTTTATTACAAGTGCTTCGAAGCTCCCAAAATCTTTTCTTTCAGATAATCCCAGTAAAATGCCGGTGAAATGCCTGTATAAAATTTTGACCAGACTAATAGTGGCAGTTCATGTTATCTGTTAACATCCGAACGCGATGAAGATAACCCATTTAAATTTTGTTGTTGTAAATGAGCGCCGTTTGAAGTTCATTCAAGCGAACAGTTAATAATCCAAGGAGATTTGACAAGCCTTGACAGTTGATGACAGGATATGAAAACATTGTAAAACCAAGCGAGACGGCTTGTGAGTAAAATATGTGTTCAGTTTGATGCCCGAAAAAAAAAAAATAAAGCTGTGCTCAGCCTCTAGAATGACTTTTGGAGCTTGGTTCTACAGAACAGATCCCCAAAGTACTGGAGGACAATTCGGAACACTTTCGGACTTTTTGAGAAACACTTTTCGGAGGCGAAAGAGCCAAAAAAAAGCCCCGAAATATATTTCAGACCGAAAATTTTCAGGACTATTTTTGAGAAACGAACACCAATTTATTCCTTGGCGGCTCCGCTTTTCGGCTTGGCTAAACCTATATATTATACATATATAAGAACTTAGATTAAACTATTTCTATTCCTTGTAATTGAACTGCAAGTGCTATCTCCACTCTCCACTGGCAACTTTTTCTAAAGTACAACGGAGACACTGGAGAACCGGAGAATGACTTCCAGTTTATAAAGAGTGCATCAAATATACATATTAGATTAAAGTATTAATATTCCTTGTAACTGAACTGCCAGTACTATCTCCACTCTCCACTGCCAACTTTAACTAAAGTACCACGGAGACACCGGAGAACCGGAGAATGACCTTCCAGTCTATACATATACACATATTAACGTAATAACTGCTACTCCCTGTAAGAATATATTAATATACTTACAGTTTATGAATGTGAAATGTATTAATGTAAATTAATGTATATTAATATATATTTATTAATATATATTGATATGTATTAATATACAATAATATATTTCACATTCACAAACTGTAAGTATATTAATATATACTTACAGGGAGTAGCAGTTATTACGTTAATATGTGTATAGGTATAAACTGGAAGGTCATTCTCCGGTTCTCCGGTGTCTCCGTGGTACTTTAGTTAAAGTTGCCAGTGGAGAGTGGAGATAGCACTTGCAGATCAATTACAAGGAATAGTAATAGCTTAATCTGAGTTGTCATTCTCCGGTTTTCCGATGTCTCCGTGGTACTTCAGATAAAGTTGGCAGTAGAGAGTAGAGATAGCACTTGCAGTTTAACAATCAGGAATAGTAATGACTTAACTGCATGATTAAACTGCAAGTATTACCCTAACTGTCCGTTTGCAAACTTTCTTTCAATATATCGGAGGTAACGGAGACCCGGAGAACGAACTTAACGTTTTATCAAACTGAGTTTAATAAAAATTACCATGATCCATCTGTGACAGATTTGTCGGTAGTGCACCACTCAAAAGAGGAATATTTGGACCTATTTTTTTATGTTCCCATTTTTCAGAGAACATCCTGAAAAGAGATGCTCTAAAACTGCACAGCCTAGTTGAATTTATCACGGCCAAAACAAAATGTTTACCATCTGCCTGACTAGAATTGATTGATAAAAGCACAATAAAATGGCTACCTATACAGACATCGCTCAAATCTTCGAACGGAACAAGAATTTTGGGAAACGATCTCATTCATGTCGTTAAATAATAATAATAATAATAATAATAATAATAATAATAATAATAATAATTCATGTCCTCGCTGAGAGCCGAAATCGGCTCGACGACGTCGTAAACCGGCGATTAGTCCACTAGGTCATGAGCGTTTATTGTTGTCCTTGAACGTTAATTTTACTACTTATTTTTCGTGACATTAAGCTGCCTATCAACATGAAAATGCTGGTGTTTTTCTTGGCAAAATGTGCTCAGACCGCCGCAAAAACCGTGGTTGTGAACAGAAAAAACAAAACAAAAAGCACTAGCTCTGCTATATTGGGCGTCGAAACCGCTGCGAAATGCTGCAAACTCAAGCGGTGTGCCTACCGAGTTCGCAACAGAACTGACAAGGCAAATTTGAACTTTTCGCCTGAACTTTATCGCCTAATTTTTTTCGCCTGAATTGAACTTTTCGCCTTCCACCAAAAAGACAACTGAGTATTTTTGAAATTTTTTTTCCATTAACAAATTTGTTTTTGACTTTTGTTGGCCTTTTGTTGTCTTCGTTTGTCTTGCTACAACGCAGTTCACCATGCGATTTCGCGCCAAAAACACGGGATTCAGCACAGGGTTATATCCAGTGTATGCCATTTCATATTGGTGACCCTGTGGTGCCGACGGACGGACGGACGGTCACGTGACTATTACGTCACTACCAGAATTTCTTGGCTTGCTAACCAAATTTGCTTAGCAATGGTGCTCCACTAAAATTACCCCCAAGAGATTATTGTAGAAAATTGCTTTTGCCACGAAGAGTGTACCCTGACGGCTTGAATTTTTGAGTTGCCTTTGCTTCAGAGTTAGCCTAACGTGTGCAAATGACTTCTGTTAAATTACCTTTCTGTTAAGTTTACCGTGGCAAATAGGTTTTACCACGGGGCGTGTAACACCAACCACGGTTTTGATTGATAATTTGCTTTAAAATTTGTTTTCAGAGTTACCCCAGCCTATGCATTGACTTTTGTGGTTTACAAAAGTGTTATCCACTTTCGTACGCCGCTCAGCTAATATTACAGGATATTACCAGCAATTATGGAGCTATTCCGAGTTCACGGGCGATATTTTAATTTGAATAATTGCTGCTCCTCTCTGTGTTTGTGGATTCACGCAGAAATTGACCCGTGGTTCCAGGCTTTCCGCCAGTTTTCAAAGACAATTATTATCTGGTATTTTCGCTTGAGCAAACAATTGCTGGAACCGGGTTGTTAGTTTTGCGATAAATCTACCGTAATATGGTGTTGGAAACGTCACCGCGAAAGTAGCGAATCTCGGAAGTTAACAATAAGCAAAGTCACACCCCTACCGTGGTAAAATGGGAGGGGCGTGGATGGATGCCCCCCCCTCTCCCCTTTGCGTTTGCGTTATGTAACAATATTTTGAAAAGATTTCACCTTTGGTAAGAAAGCCTGTGATGTGCTCAACAACATGAGGTATACTTTATGGGTTGCCGCGCTGCTAAGGGCCTGTGACGTGATCCAAGATGGCCCCCATCTTGGCCACTATCTTGGATTTTACCCAAGATTAGTAATTTTCACAAAATGGTGGAAATTGAAACGTTTTGATGCTTGACTTGTAGAATAAGACGAAGTGAAACATTCTGCTGCTTTTCATGAGCATTGTGTGCTTTTTTTCAACTAAAAAGGGTAAAACACATGCATTTTTCTTCAAAAATGGCTTGATTACCTGCTATTTTTGACGTCATATCTCGTAACTTTAACAACTGATTCTCACCAAACTTGTGTCAAAATGTGTATAAGGGATATGCACACAGCTACTAAAAAAGGGCAGGTGTAGACGATAATTTTTCTTGGAAAAAATTTCATGCGTGGTTACCCCTAAATTTCTTTTTGGATTCTGATAGCCATTGCTAAGATCTGCTTTTTCCACATAGTCATAAACCGTGCAAAAATATTGTTGTATTAGGGGGCAAATTCCTTAAACAGGGAGCGAGCCTATAAATAGCCCCCCCTCTAGCACTTAATTGGCTTCTTTTTCTTCAGCAATGGCGGCCGATGGCGGCCAAAGTAACCGTCGCACAACAGAAGCGGGCACCAGGAGAAATAGCGTTGTTTTATAAAACAACGTTTTCACTTATGTAGAATGAAAGATGGTAAATAATTAATATACAGTGCAAAACATACATATTCATTTCACGTTGTTGTTTTGCAGAGGACGGCAAAGAAATGTACCAAAATCTGTATCGCACGTGCAGAGTCATTGTTTTGCTAATTAAACGTTTTGTTTTGTGACGTCCTTTGGGATTTGTGATTGGCAGGCTGAACAGTTCAGCCTCCTTATATAGGCTCGCTCCGTGTTTAAGAAACCCGAATAACCCGAGATGCGCAGAACGTCTGCGCAGTAACATTAGGAGGCACCGTCCTTAAAAGGAAAACAATCACTCAAAATGAGGATTTGATGTGATTTTGCTCCGCTTAGTGACTATCCTCCCACGCAGGCGTTTTTAGGGGAGTCGTATTACCCTCCTCAAAAAGGCTATTTTCCCACATCCACAAAGGTGCTTAACGCTGCTATTGACCAGCTCGCAATGACTGAACGCTCAGTTTATAGAGCATTGCGTTTACATCGAGGAGGTCTGACCTGCAATTCTGTTACAATGAACAATAAATAGGCCTGTTGACTTCAACGAGAGACAATGAGAGTTACAACGCATTCACGGTGGGGCCACACCACCCCCTAAATGTTCCATGAAAAAGTGGGGTTTTTGGTTAATTTTCAATAATTTTGTTACTTTTCACCATTTCTTTACCAAACTTGGTAATTTGGTATGGGACTTTGTGCCAAACAATTTGAAAAGAATGGTGATGCCAAATGTCAAATTATGACGTCATAATTGGTGACGTCATATTCTCTAAAATAAAATTTTAGAATTTGTAATTTTTTCTAGTGTTTTAGAAAGAACACGTCAAGAGGAGTTGAATGCTGAAAACAGTTTGTCGATGTGACAAATAATGGATGAGATATGGCATTTTAGATTTTGAAAATTTCACAGTCTCAAAATAGGGTTCCCCCTTGTGTAATACGTTTGAATTTGAGTGTTGTTTTATTGCGTCAACGACACCATTTAAGTTGTAGATAAGATGTCTTAAATGACGGCAGCTTAATGAAAAAGAAAAACGCGGAAAAATTTTTTCCTGCCAGAGCTAGAGCCCCAAAACCAGTTTTGTGACGTAATTAAGTGTCACGTGATCAATTGTGCACTTGCTAATATTATCATTTTCAAGCCAAAAACTTAAGAGCAGCTTGCTGTAACCATCACCTATACCTATGCAAGATAGAAAAATTCGATTTCAAACTTTGTCGCAATAAAGGGTTTTGCTAACTTGTTTCAAAACTGCAACTTAGAAGTTGTTTGGATTTTTATTTTTTTGGTCGAGACGGTGTTTTGTATTTGCCCACCAAAAGCACCCAAAATCGACCCTGAAATCCCACTTTGTCGAAAGCTAGCAAGCCAAAATAATATCCGTAGCAGGAAAATCTAACGCAGAGTATTAAAATATAATCTTTCAACAGTTTCTTAGCGCTGCCAGATCCGCAGGTAGTTTGAACCTGAATTTTTTATTAAATTTCCAAAATTATAACCTGCGACGATGTTGCGTTACTTTGAAATTTAGGCCAAATTCGTGGGCCAAAAATGGAGAACTGGCGAATTCACAAAAACAAGGCATTATTAAACTGATTGAGAAGAAAAGTAAAGATAAAAGATATATCGCCAACTGGAGACCTATATATATATATTTCTCTGCTAAGTGTTGAAGTGAAGATCGCATCTAAAGCAATAACATTAAGACTCGAAAAAGTTCTCTCAGATTTAATCAGTGCTGATCAGTACGCATATGTAATGGCAGGAACATTTTTGATGCAGTTCGAACTATAGGCGACATTATGGATTACACAAAATTACGCAATCTCCCCGGACTCATGGTCACCATCGATTTCGAGAAGGCTTTCGATTCTTTGAGTTGGAACGTTCAATTTCGGACAGTCCTTCATTAAGTGGGTACGCAAATATATACAAATATATCGAGCTGCATTATGAATAATGGATAGCAACTCCGCTCTTTTCAGTCGGTAGAGGGGTTAGACAGGGGGATCCCCTTTCGCGCTATCTACTCATTTTAGCCTTGGAGTCCCTTCTCGCTGCCATCAAACAAAACAAAGACATTACAGGCATTGAAGCAGAAGGCAAAGAAATTAAATGCACTGCCTTCGCAGGTGACTTAACTAACTTGCTACGAGACAAAAAATCGTATGAAGAGCTGAATTCATTGTTGAATACATACGGTGATTGCTCTGGCCTCAAGGTCAACAAAGAAAAAAAAAAGAAGCCTACTGGCTAGGAAGTTCTCACAAAAATCATGAAACTTTCGATATAAACAAGGTCAACGAACCAAACAAAATACTGGGTATTTATTTTACTTATGATCAGCATAAAAGCAAAGAACTTAACTTTGACTTGACCTTAAAATCTATCAAAGAGTCTTTGAATTGCTGGCACTAGGCTTAAACGTAACGTCTCATGCCTTTTTTCTGAAGACTCTTTCTTCTATCGCTTTGCTTGGTTTTATGCATAATTCCAAGAGAGCAGAGTCTTCTTTTGCCCTCAGTCAGGGACCGCTTTTATTGTGTAAGTGTTTGTATGTGTTTCCTTTGTTTTTTTTGTTTTTTTTTTCTCTCCCGGGGGCAATATCTTTATGTAAAATTTTTTTTGTATCACAGCCATCTTTTAATATATACTACTTGTCTTGACCGCTTCAACTCAAAAGGTGCTAAGTTAAAATATAAAATCTCAACTCTGCTGAATCGTCCTTTTTCAACATACAATAACAGCCGTCAAATCTGTCCGATCTAAAAATTGCTTCCATCAATGTGAGGGGAATAGGGAATAACAATAAGAGAAGAGAGACCTTTAAGTGGCATTCTCGCTAAAAGCGGTCCACTCGATTTCGCGACCAAAAATAGTTTTCCTTTATTTTTTGTTTGTGAAAAGGGTTTGGTAGACATGTATCAAAACCATTTTAATTATTTTCCAATTCTTTATTTTCGCTTTGCTACAAGCCAAAAACCAATTTTGCCCGCAAAGGGGTTTCGGCGGTGATCAAAAGGCTGAAATTTATGGATTTTGAGATGCGCGCTACGGCCAACTAAATGCAGCTTACGAAATTTTGCTTGACCTAGTATCTAAGATACACCGACCAAGTTCACAGACAAAATGTGGTAAAAGTTGATAAAGTTTTGAGTACGTCAGGCGAAGTTAAAAAAAAACCTACTCTGAAGCCTATAATGAGATCCCAAAAATGGACCAAATACAACAAACAATTTCGTATCGTTTGCGGCCTAAATTGGGTTAAAAAACAACATCACAGCAAGGTTCTAACCTTATTTAATCAATTTGTAAGCTCAAACGTGCGGGTATCTCCCTGGATCACAAGCGAAAACAGGTTAGAACTCCGCCATTGACAGCGTGTTAACGTTAATATCGCTCGTGTCAAAGGTCACTTACATCACCCTAGAACTTGGCAAAAATGCTTTATTCGGGGATCCTAACCCGTTGCTGTCCACCAAAATAAATGTCTATAGCTTTCTTTAATGCTCGTAAATCCAATTTTGATCCAGAACAGGATGAAAGTTGCGTTAAGTTGATAAATATTCATGGCGGGTGACACTCAACAAAGTAAACAACTGTAAATGGTTTGAACCCAGGAGTCATATCATAATTCGGTAAATTGTGATCGTCCGGGTGAGTGTAGTCCTGAGAAGGACTGTTTGAGGTGACATTGACTGACGTTTCGACAACCTGAGCGGAAGTCATCATCAGAGTCAAGTGAACTGTGAATCGTCAGTAGATGTTATAAGTCTCTGGTCGTTGTCCTGATTGGTCGACGATCTCGTGATGTTATTGGTCGTCTGTCAGTTAAGCCGTGATGTTATTGGCTGTGAAGACTGTTAAACGTGATTGGTGCGTTTCGATCCGTCTTTTGTTAGTCAAATGTCCGTTGGTCTATTGTTAGTCAAATAAGTCGGTTTGTCTATTGTTTGTCTGTCTTGTTATTGTCGGCAATCAGTCGTTTGTAAGGTGCTGGTAGCTGTTGGCAACGGTTCAGTGGTGTTTGTTCTAAGTTAGTAAACCAGCTTTCCAGAGTGATTCGTTGATAGTAGTCCGTACTGTAGGTAACGCATTCAGCAGAGTCCCAGTCGATGCTGTGGTTTGTTTTTAAATGGTGCTCAGCAATGTGATTGTTGATATCACCATTTCTAGTAGCTCGTTTGTGTTCAGTCAGTTGGACGTTCAGATTTCTACCGGTCTCACCAATATAAGTGGCCTGGCAGTCGCAACCTTTGACCGACGAATCACGACACAAACTACAGTCGACTGAGAACTTTATTGACGTAATCAAGACAGTACAAGTACCTGATGACTACAAACTAGTGTCTTTTGATGTGAAATCACTGTTCACCAGTATTCCACTTCAACTGGCTCTAGACTGCACTGAGACCGCCATCAACAACTCTACTATTGAACTACCGCTACCTACTGACGACTTAATGGACTTACTGAACCTTTGTCTTACTTCTACGTATTTTCAGTACAACGGCAAGCACTACAAACAGTTGCACGGAACGGCTATGGGCTCACCAGTTTCCGTTGTTGTTGCAGAAATCGTTATGCAAAACATCGAGGAACGAGCCCTCGCAACTTACAAACGAACACTACCACTCTGGCTACGTTACGTTGATGATACCTTTACAGCCGTACACAAAGACAAAATCGACGATTTTCACGAACACCTCAACGGACAAAACGCCGACAACAAGTACAAGTAACGGACGAAAACAAGTACTTAGACAGCGTTTTCAACAAGAGCAATTACAACCGGGACTTTATTAGACATAACACTTACAGAAACTCCGAACCAAACGCTACGAACACTAACGCGACACCTGTCACTACTGCAACCATACCTTACGTCAAAGGGACTTCTGAAACTATCGCACGAATCCTACAACCCTACAACATCCGCGTTGCTCACAAACCTATCACTACTTTACGACAGCTACTGACGAACGTTAAAGACAAAGACGAACCGAGCGACAGACGGGGAGCAGTTTATAAAATCAAATGCTGCGACTGCCAGGCCACTTATATTGGTGAGACCGGTAGAAATCTGAACGTCCGACTGACTGAACACAAACGAGCTACTAGAAATGGTGATATCAACAATCACATTGCTGAGCACCATTTAAAAACAAACCACAGAATCGACTGGGACTCTGCTGAATGCGTTACCTACAGTACGGACTACTATCAACGAATCACTCTGGAAAGCTGGTTTACTAACTTAGAAACAAACACCACTGAACCGTTGCCAACAGCTACCTGCACCTCACAAACGACTGATTGCCGACAATAACAAGACAGACAAACAATAGACAAACCGACTTATTTGACTAACAATAGACCAACGACCATTTGACTAACAAAAGACGGATCGAAACGCACCAATCACGTTTAACAGTCTTCACAGCCAATAACATCACGGCTTAACTGACAGACGACCAATAACATCACGAGATCGTCGACCAATCAGGACAACGATCAGAGACTTATAACATCTACTGACGATTCACAGTTCACTTGACTCTGATGATGACTTCCGCTCAGGTTGTCGAAACGTCAGTCAATGTCACCTCAAACAGTCCTTCTCAGGACTACACTCACCCGGAGTAAACAACGTCGGGTATCGTAGTTGATCCAGATTTCTGCTCCGGTAAGGAATACAAAACATTTTCAAGATCCCTAGAAGAAGAAAAGAAGTTATGTAGTTGAACTCTAACAATGAAAATAGACTGTTCAACACCTCCTGCAACTTGGACGTGGTCGAGGCAGGAAAATAAAACTTGAAAAGTTGCAATGAAAATCGTGCTAGTTGTCCAGACTCACCTGGGAACTGGCCCACCAGAAGGTGAAATGAGATTATTTTCGCCTAAGTCGCCAGAGTTTCCATTGTAGCCTTGGGTCTAGTCGTTCGTTAATGAACTGTAGGAATCTTCTTTTCAGTAAAAGAGAAATTGTGAAGTTCGCAGTAGTTGGAATTACTCATCTCAGAAGACTTGGGACGACCCCGACGTTTGCTTACGTCACAATTTGTCACACAATCTTATCAATGTCGCACGACTAACTTAGTAGCAAGCGAAAAGAGAATTTAAAAAAAATCCTTTGCGATTTAGGCCTTGTGCACTTAATGATAATTTATGGAAAGTGGTGAACAGGTTTCATCTAGCAAGTGAGAGAAAAAAGTGCGAGCGTGACGGGGCGCATTGGCGTTCACTGAAAACACATAGAGGATATTACACGGCGGCGCGAAGATAGGAATTTTATTTTCGAGTGGTAAAATATTGTCTTTTACCACGAGAAAATAAAATTCATATATTCAAGCCACCATGTAATATTCTTTCTATTAGATAGAGAAGGGTATCTTTGCACAAGAGTGAGAGAATAAGAGAGTGTAAGAGCGGAAAATGACGTCATCGATATCCTCACTATTGAGGATATGGAAGATACGCCACTCGAGTCCCAGATGTAGTTTCGTGTGAACTTTACGAGTGGTCTACTTTTTCACTAAAACACTCTTGTTTATCATATAGAGAAATACGTCACAACCGGCACGGTAAAAAGTCGGAATAATGAATAGGAAATATCAAATATAGTAGGAAACGTGAGTTGTTCTCAAACTGAGCAGGTGAGAGAGAAAACGTTTCTATACTTACGACTAGTTACGTAAAATAAATCAATCATTAAGTAAATATTCATTCCAACGCCGAAGAATCGCTGGACTGGGGAGCACTACCAAACTAAGATATCCTCAGTGCCACTTCAAATCAGTATTGGACGAGGTGGGCGGGTTGAAAGAGAGCATATAACAAAAATCAACGATTACGAGCCAACAATTGTATAGGTGTGGCTGCACGTTTATTCAATCCAGAAAATAATGACAATATATGAAAAGATAGACGCTTTCTTGATATCTTTATCACTCCGTGACTCGCTTGACCAGACTGCGTTTTCTAACTGTCACAGAAAGTTGACGAGCATTAGTTCTTCACCACACTGGCCAGGGCAATAAAACCGAGTCACAAATATCCTGAAGGTTCCAATCAAGACGCTCTGTTTGAATGCTAGGAGCCAGGATGCTTTTGTGAGATCTCCACATCAGAGGGACCTCAAGACCACATCCACTTTGGGCAGCCCGACAAGGCAGCAACCGTCTGGAGGTTTGTATGAAAGACGTGACTGGGCATCCACTTTTTCATCGCTGGCACTAGAATCCAAGCTATCAGCAGGGGGAGTCTCCACCCCAAGGCTCAAACCCTTCCCCTTTAATATACCAGTTTTTTACCCAAATTGCACCCTTTTCATAACCTAGAGTAAGAATGTAGCCCTTTCTCATACACATGTTTATATCTCAAGGATAAGCCAAAAAAGTAGAATATCTTATTGTCGCAACGTTTGTATCTGGGCTTTCAGTCGCCCTTAGTCGGTTACTAAAGGCCCTCAACTTTCTTGTGTTTCGCCTCTTTTTTGCCAGAATTTGGCACCTTTTCATATACTCAACTTTAGCTGCTTTCTCTTTTACTTAGCAGCGCACTTTGCTGTCCTTTAATATACTTAATATACTAAGATAACGATTTTGCAACCTTTCACTATTCTGCAGGCTCAAAAAGTCACCCTTTTCGAACGGAGCCTCACCGTATACTCCACTATAGGAGGTGCCCCCCCCCCCCAATTGGAAAATGTTTGTGAAATAACAATCGAATTGTGCGACATGGGCTGGCAGTTCAAAGACCAAGAGGAAAGGATCGAGGATTTCGGAGAGGTTAAAAGAGTACCCTACAACGCGATTTGATATTCGCGAGGAAAGACTACGAATAGCTGATTCAGTCAGGAGTGAGGGTTATGGGCTCCTGATTCAGTACAGGTGTCAGGGGATATGGGAAAGGCCATATTTGACATTTGCTACTCATATTTCCGACTTACGACTGTATCGTGCGTTGTGACGTATTTCTCTATATGATATAAACAAGAGTGTCTTTGTGGAAAGTAGATCACTCGTAAAGTTCACTTGAAACTACATCTGGGACTCGAGTGGCGTATTTTCCATATCCTCACTAGTGAGGATATCGATGACGTCATTTTCCGCTCTTACACTCTCTTATTCTCTCACTCTTGTGCAAAGATACTCTTCTCTATATAATAGAAAGAATATTACAGGTGGCTTGAATATATGAATTTTATTTTCTCGTGGTAAAAGACAATATTTTACCACTCGAAATTAAAATTCCTATCTTCGCGCCGCTGCGTAAATATCCTCTATATGTTTTCAGTGAATGCCAATGCGCCCCGTCACGCTCGCACTGTTTTCTCTCACTTGCTAGATGAAACCTGTTCACCACTTTCCATAAATTATCATTAAGTGCACAAGGCCTAAATCGCAAAGGATTTTTTTTTTAATTTCTCTTTTCGCTTGCTACTAAGTTAGTCGCGCGACATTGATAAGATTGTGTGACAAATTGTGACGTAAGCAAACGTCGGGGTCGTCCCAAGTCTTCTGAGATGAGTAATTCCAACTACCGCGAACTTCACAATTTCTCTTTATACTGAAAAGAACATTCCTACAGTCCATTACCGAACGACTAGACCCAAGGCTAAAACGGAAACTCAGGCGACTTAGGCGAAAATAATCTCATTTCACCTTCTGGCGGGCCAGTTCCCAGGTGAGTCTGGACAACTAGCACGATTTTCATTGCAACTTTTCAAATTATATTTTTCTGCCTCGACCGCGTCCAAGTTGCAGGAGGTGTTGAACAGTCTAAATTCATTGTTAGAGTTCAACTACATAACTTCTATTCTTCTTCTAGGGATCTTGAAAATGCTTTGTATTCCTTACCGGAGCAGAAATCTGGATCAACTTAACGATACCCGACGTTGTTTACTTTGTTGAGTGTCACCCGCCATGAATTTTTATCAACTTAACGCAACTTTCATCCTTTTCTGGATCAAAATTGGATGTAGGAGCATTAAAGGAAGCTATAGACATTTATTTTTGTAGACAGCAACGGGTTAGGATCCCCGAATAAAGTATTTTTTCCAAGTTCTAGGGTGATGTGACCTTTGACACGAGCGAAATTAACGTTAACACGCTGTCAATGGCGGAGTTCTAACCTGTTTTCGCTTGTGATCCAGGGAGATACCCGCACGTTTGAGCTTACAAATTGATTAAATAAGGTTAGAACTTTGCTGTGTTGTTGTTTTTTAACCCAATTTAGGCCGCAAACGATACGAAATTGTTTGTTGTATTTGGTCCATTTTTGGGATCTCATTATAGGCTTCAGAGTAGATTTTCTTTAACTTCGCCTGACGTGCTCAAAACTTTATCAACTTTTACCACATTTTGTCTGTGAACTTGGTCGGTGTATCTTAGATACTAGGTCAAAGCAAAATTTCGTAAGCTGCATTTAGTTGGCCGTAGCGCGCATCTCAAAATCCATAAATTTCAGCCTTTTGATCACCGCCGAAACCCCTTTGCGGGCAAAATTGGTTTTTGGCTTGTAGCAAAGCGAAAATAAAGAATTGGAAAATAATTAAAGTGGTTTTGATACATGTCTACCAAACCCTTTTCACAAACAAAAAATAAAGGAAAACTATTTTTGGTCGCGAAATCGAGTGGACCGCTTTTAGCGAGAATGCCACTTAATTGGCTCAGAGAAAGACAACAGTCAATTTACTTCTTACAAGAGGTGCACTGTACTAAAAACAATGTTGACAAATGGAGAGCTGAATGGGGCTACAAGGCACTTTTTAGCTGTTGCTCAAGTAACGCAGCTGGTGTTTGTATTCTTTTCAATAATAACTTCAACTTGAACATTTTGAAAATTTTCTCGGATCCCTCGGGACGTTATATAATATGTGACATTAAAGCTGAAGAAAAACTATTCACCCTTGCTAACATTTACGCTCCAAATGATGACGACCCGACCTTTTTTACAACTTTTTTTGATCACTTAGAAAATTTTCAATGCGATGAAATAATATTAGGCGGCGACTTCAATCTCGTACTAAACGTAAAAGAAGATAAGAAAGGTGGTCTTCCAAGAACACACCAAAATGCTTTGAACGTTGTCAAGCAAGCTTGCGAAGAACTGGATTTAACTGACATTTGGAGAATACTTAATCCCGACAGCCACAGGTACACGTGGCGCCGAAGGAAACCAGAAATACAATGTAGACTCGATTTTTTTCTAATTAGCTCAAATTTGATTTGTGATACCAATCAAGCGGACATTGCACCTGGGTATAAAACTGATCATTCGCTAATACACTTAAAATAGCCTTGCGTCATAATCCAAGAGGAAGAGGTTTTTGGAAACTTAACACTTCTCTATTAGCCGATGATGAATACTTAAAAGAAATTAAAACAATTATTTCCCAAACCAAAATTGAATACAAGGAGGATAACTCGGTTAATCCAGCTCTACTTTGGGAAATGATTAAAATGAAAGTTCGAGAAAAATCAATCTCGTATGCGATCGTCAAAAACTCGAAAACCAAGTCCAGAGAAAATGCTCTTCACGAGGAGATAGCGGATCTTGAAAGGAAAATAGACACAACCGACACGACGAATAGCGAGGTACAAAAATCACAGCTACATGCAAAGATTGACAATCTTAATTGCGAGCTCGAAAAAATCATCGAACAACGCACTCAAGGTGCTATTCTGCGCTCGAGAACTCGGTGGCACAACGAAGGTGAAAAAAAATACGAAATATTTTTTGAGTCTCGAAAAAAGGCATCATAAACAGCACAATAAGCAGATTGAAGAAAAGCGAGAACGAATTTGCGGTTTCAGACAAAGAAATCCTTACCGAATGTGAAGCCTTTTATAAAGATCTATATTCATCTAAGATCCAAGCAGGCTCCATCCCATTAGACACGGACCACTTTTTTCAAGAGAACGACACGGTTTTAAACAAGGAAGAAAGCGATTCCATTGAAGGCCTTTTAACAGACGCGGAATGCATTGCAGCATTGAAAGACATGGGAAACGGGAAAAGCCCAGGAAATGACGGCCTGCCCTCTGAATTTTACAAAACGTTTTGGAGCGACATTTCGGAACCTCTCTTAAAAGCCTTGAACTATGGATTCGAGATTGGTCAGCTTTCCGTATCGCAAAGACGAGGTATCATTAAACTTATTCCCAAGAAGAGTGAAGAACTCTATTATATACGTAACTGGAGACCGTTAACACTTTTAAACTGTGATTATAAGATAGCTGCAAAGGCTATTGCTAATCGTTTGAAGGCCCACTTATCTAAACTCATAAATAATGATCAGTCTGGGTTCATTAAAGGACGCTTCATAGGCGAAAACATACGCCTAATAGACAGCGTAATTAACTACGCTGCTACAAAAAATATCCCAGGTCTGTTGCTCTTTCTAGACTTTGAAAAGGCTTTCGACACTCTAGAATGGCCCTTCATCCAGAAAACTCTCGTCTCCTTCGGTTTCGGCCCTTCTATTGTTCAATGGTTTAAAACCTTCTATTGTGGCTCGGAAAGTTGTATCTTGAATAATGGTTGGGCAAGTAACTTTTTTCCTGTGCACAGAGGTGTCCGTCAAGGCTGCCCCCTTTCTCCATACCTTTTTATTCTTTCAGCCGAGATTCTTACAAAAAAAATCAGAAAAGACTCGGACATTAAGGGATTGACAGTAAAACAAAACGAGATAAAAATAAGTCAATACGCTGATGACACAACTCTTATACTTGACGGTTCAGAAAAGTCTCTCTCTGAAGCTCTTAGAGTCTTGGATGGCTTTAGCAAAATATCTGGCCTAAGATTAAATAAAAAGAAGACTGAAGCTCTATGGATTGGTTCAAATGTAGGCAAAAAAGAAGTTATTTGTAAGGAACATAACTTGAACTGGCAAAATTCAAAGGTCAAACCGCTTGGAGTTTGGTTCTCAACTTTTCCTGAGACTACATTAAACCTTAACTTCTCGGAAAAATTAGAAAAAATGCGAAATTGCTTAGGTACCTGGTCCTCCGAAGACTTAGCCTGATTGGAAAAATCACTGTCATTAAAAGTCTAATAGCCTCTCAAATAGTTCATCTCTTATCACCTCTACCATCAAACCACCAGATTATAAAAGAAATAAACGTTCTCTTTTTCCACTTCCTTTGGAATGGCAAAGGGGACAAAATAAAGAGAAATGTTATTATCCGCGATTACCAAGACGGGGGCCTCAAGATGATTGATATCATCTCCTTCAATAAAGCTTTAAAATCCGTCTGGATTAAAAAATACTTGGATGTGAATAACAAGGGGAAATGGAAATTGTTTATTGACGCTGAGCTGGAGAATCTTGGTGGCGCTACGGTTATGAGCAATCTTGACAAAGTTGACACAAAAAAGATTGCCAAATCCTTGAGCCCTTTCCTGAAAGAGATACTGGAAATATGGGCTGAACTGAACTATCAAGACCAAATAACTTCTGTTGACTCCTTTTTGGCGCAAAGCCTATGGCACAATTCACTGATTAGAATCATGGGCAAACCAATCTACTATAACAACTGGCATCAATCGGGCATTGACTATGTAAATCAAATCATCAAGGAGAAGCCAAACGTCTTCCTCTCCCTAAATGAATTTGAACAGATGTATCATATTAAGGTTTGCCCACTTACTTTCTGTGGAATCGTATCTGCTGTCAAAACGCTTTGGAGAAAACAAAACCAAGCTTTAACACAAAATGCCGAAAAAAAAGAATCTTTGGCAACCGTAATGTTGAAATCTAACAAACCCAATAGACTGGCATATAAAATACTTATAGAAGCGAAAACCAAATCCCCAATACCTAGTCAACTAAAATGGTACAACGCTACTCAAGATAGTTATGATTTCGACTGGCAAAAGACGTATCAAATTGCCCTCAAATGCACCAAAAGTACTAAATTAATTGAGTTTAATTTTCGTTTCTTGCACCACACCTTGGCTACAAATACAGCCTTGGTTAAAATGGGTTTTAAAAATGACGTAAAGTGCACTTTTTGTAACGAGGAACCGGAAAAAATCCTTCATCTTTTCTGGTGCTGTAATAAAATACAACTCTTTTGGAAACATGTTTTCGCTTTCCTCCAACAATGTAATATTTTATCCCAAAATTGCGTTCCCAGCGAATCTGCAGTGCTGGGTCTGAGGCCGGAAACATCAAAGAACGGCAATAAAATTGACCTAAGTTTCCTTGTTGCTAGATTCTACATTTGGCTTTGCAGAAGTAAGGAAAAAATCCCAGTTGTAGAAAGTTTTATATCTTACTTAAAATTCTACAAGAAAGAATTAGAACCCTTCCATATTAGCTAGATCTCATCTGATTTTCTTTTTTTTTTCAATATACATATATATGGTGTACATATATACTTATATATGTAGGTGGTCTCTTTTTCTTTTCATTGTATCCTATTACCCTCTTCCCATCACGTACATTTCCAACTCATCCATAATTTTAAAGCAACGACTCAGCAGGAGATCTTTTATCTCTTCTTCATACTCTGTTGAGTAGATTAGGTCATATCTTATCTTTTCATAGCAATTTCCCCCCCCCCCTTTTTCTTTTTTTTTCGCATGTAAGCTTTACGTGTCGCTCAAATATTTAACTAATTAATTGCTTTATTTTACAAGTGTTATGCAATTTAAGGAAACAGTGTATAATAAGTGGCATATTACAAGTATAAAATGTATATAATAAGCCAAACACCACATGTAACTGAGTAGTATGTAGTAAGTGACTGTCATTAGTGTATTAGTAATGTATTATGTAAGTAGTGTACTAGCATTGTAAGTAGTGTACTTGTTATTGTAAGCAGTTTGCTTTGCTTTCATTAAATGGTTTTCAGGAAAAAAAATTTAACATTGATCGGAAAGATTCAACTTGTTAAAACTTTCGCTATACTGACCAAAATTCATGTACCGAGCCTCTCTTATTTCTTTTGACAAGGAGATAATTAAAAGCACAAATTCGGTGATTTTTAATTTTGTGTGGAAAGATAAAGACAAAATTAAGAGACTGGCTTTAATCAGTGAATATGAAGATGGTGGTCTTAAGATGCCTCACACTGAATCCTTGATTGCAACACAGAGAATTGGATGCGTCAATAGGTACTTTGACGACAGCGGTAGGCCATGGAAAGTCTCATTATCTTAAGAATTAAGGATCAGAATTTCTCCTCAAATGCAATTTAAATTATCTTCTCTACCCTGCAAATTACCAATTTTCTTACAAAGAATGTCTCGAAGCTTGGTCTGATTTTAAAGGTTGTACACCTGTTACAAAGACAGGACATTTTAAATGAGATTATCTGGAACAACCAAAACCTCTTGATCAATAACCAATCAATATTTAATAAGAAAACTAAGGAGGCAGGTTTTGTACGTTTGGGAGATATCCTTTCAAATGACGGAAAGCTAAAAAATTGGGACGTTTTTGAAGAGAAAAATCTTTCCTTGTCGGAGTTTTAGTGCTATCCCGCTTGAGTGGAATCTCCTCAAAAATGGAGACGATGTAAACCGAACTGATAAAACGGTCTCCGACGATGATGTTAAAGATATTTCTTGTATGAGTTCCAAATCGATCTATTCGGCCCTGGTTAAACGGGTCCAAATTCCTCCAAATGCCCAATCTAAGTTTGATTCCTTATATAATATTTCCAACATCATAGACTGGAAAAATATTTATCAATTGCCTGGTCGAGTCACTCTTGACACCAGAACGCAAGCCTTTCAATACAAGATTTTAAATTGTATCCTCTACACAAATAGTATTTTATATAAAATGAAATTAATTCCTTCTCCGTTATGCACCTTTTGTGGAGATCACGAAGAAACTCTGGAGCATCTTTTGGTAAAAGTGTGTGTATACGAAAGAATTTTGGTCTGCCAACACTTGTCGGCTAAATAATCATAACATACAAGTTGATAAGCTTGACGAATTGCTAATTGATGAATTACGAATTGCTTGACGAATTACGAATTGATAAGCTTGACAATTTTTTAGCTTTCCTCGAAGTCGGTTAAAAAAGCTCGGCTGCGCCTCGTTTTTTCAACCCACTCCTCGGTGTTTGGATATCCTGATGAAACACTCTTTCTCTTTGTTTGATATATTACATGAAACACTTTCTCGTGTTTGATATATTACATCTAGATATTAATTTGTTAAACCACATAATTATTTTAGGGAAATTAATATACCATTTATATATGCCGTAACAAGAATATCAAGCCATCGTTATCCTTACTGAAAGTCAAAACAATACAAAGTCGAAAGCTAGAGCCTTTTTTTTGCAAAAAAGAATAAGAAAGAAGTGGTAGAAAATGTTATTGTAAAATGCTATTGTTAACATGGTATCATTGAGTTAAGCAGTAGGAAGATATATACATAATTAACTAGTTAGTCAAAACAAACGTTCTAGGTGCTAGTAGGCTAAAGAATCTCGCTTTCAATGAAATTAATTAGGCCTGGCTGACTGTGAAACGTAACTTGTAATTAGTGTTACTGTTTTGTTAACTGGTGGTAATGCGTCTGTTGTCATTAGTAGGTAATGTTAGTAGCGTGTTTGTAAATAATCTGTTTTGTAATAGCAATGAAAATGTTTAAAAAAAAAGTTTAAGTTTATTCGGTATATTTTCCCTTCAAATGTTAGCAGTTCAGCTGGGGTTTCAGGGTTTTCAGTAACATTTTGAAGTAGCGGATTCATGGGTGAAACAAGCGGACGATTTCTGAGCCCCGTAGGTACGAACACGAGTGCCAAAGGCACTAACTTTAGGAGGCTCGGGGGGGGGCACGCCCCCCCCTGAGAAATTTTTGAAATTGGACTCTCTGAAACGCCCCCTGTGCTCCCTGGACCAGAACTGGTTAACCGGGAAGGTCTTTTAAGGCATTAATACAAAAATTAAATATTTGAATTGGCAATTATGACAACTGTATCAGTCTGATTTCATTATATATGACAGAATCGAGGGCCAACAGTTCTTCAGTTGATATACTGTCAAGTGTTACTCTTGTTAAGTAAAGTTGATTATTATTATTATTATTATTATTATTATTATTATTATTATTGTTATTATTATTATTATCATTATTCGTTTCCGATTGTATGAGCTATATAGGTGAGCACAATAAGGCTCAACTCTATCTTTGATAAACAAATACAGAATCATCCGATTTATGTACACTTCGGAAAATAGTTATTTCGTGGGAAAGTTACATCTAGCCTCCGGCCTCAAACGAAACCCCTGGGGTTTCAAACCGGGGTGGCACAGAGTGACTGCTTTCTTTAATTTGTGAAATTCTGTTTTTTTTTGGATAACTTCTCCCGATAATTAATAATAATAATAATAACAATAATAATATTTCGGGGCTCACGTCCTCTTGTTTTACCGATGAATTAACTCGAACTCCCGATAATTCGAACCTTTTTGGATTCGCCTTGAAAGTTCAAGTTATCGGGAGTCAACTGTAGATATAGACGTACTTTGACATAGAGTTGAATGTAAAGGTTAAAATAGGAAATTGCTTAACTTCACCTACCATGCAGAATTAGCAGCTTTTGTTTGTGTAATACAAGCTTATTCTAAAGGCCTTATCGCTAGCTCAGGATCTTGTAAAATCAGACAGTTTCTTCCATCTCTGAAGTGAGGAGCAAAGTGTCGCCATGAGTTGAGGCCTTCCTACCTTCCTACCACACCTTGAGTACTCAGCACTAAGAATGTTTTTACCTCTCAAGTCGTATAATTAGTTCCTAAATGGTATTAGATCGCGTTACAGCTGGTGGTTCTAGAACCGTGCAGCGTTAATTAATCTAAAACTTGAGCCAGCAATTTTGCGTGGCCATGGTTGATTCTTTTTGTTTTTTTCCTGGTTTACTCATTCATTATAATACAAGCGAAAACAGTTACAAAAGAGTCGCTATTAACTATAATAATTCCAAAAAAATGCTAACTAAAAAAAATACAGCAATGTCATACAGCAGCCGGGTAGGACTGTGAACAAACCTAGTACACATAGCAAAGACAAAAAAGACAGACACACACACACAAAGACAGAGCAGATAGATACCTAAGAGTATATTAGCAAAATCTAAGATTATTTTTGAACACTTGTACATTAATAAAGCAAAAATTGTGAATTGTGAAGCCGGCCGTCCATGCATCTTCTCCTAAAATATGCTACAGAAATAGTTCCTATCTCTTGCGAAGTTCTGGGAGCCTCTTGTTTTTGTTTTTGCTTTTGCTTTCAGTTTCCCTTTTAATTCCTATCTTTTTCTGAAACAACCTAAAATTAGGTAACTTTTTATTTTTTCTACATTCCCAAATGCAAAGTTTTCCAAGAATTATCAAATAGTTTAGTACGTCAACTCTATCTACTATACCAACTATAATACTTTTTAAGCCTAGGTTAAACCTTTCACCACCACCAAGCGATAAAACTCCTCCTAAATTCTTGCGCATAGGAGCAGTTAAAGAAAAGGTAATACAAACCTTCTTCATGCGTATTACAAAAAGAGCATTTTCCTGATTTTTTAAGGCCTATTTTAAACAGTTTTGCTTTTGTAAATAATATCCTGTTGAGTATTTTAAATTGGAAAGACCACACATACGTTTCACTTGCAACAGTGTATGGAATCTTGTAGACGTCCTGCACGGAGGTTGAAATGTCGCAATCAGCTACCATTTTTTTAAAGCTTGATGGTTCTTTGACTTTACCACTTATCAACACTGAATAAAATTGTTTACACCTAGCTGAGTATACAACAAAATCTTTACCATTGTTTTTAAACACCATGGGATCAAACTCCGCCCTTGGTAAAGAGGAGAGCCTTTCCTTTGGAATCGACGATCTTAAGGCTGTCCACGTTAGAAAATTGGTGTTAAGACCTTCTGACTTCTGGAATTCGAAGGAGTGAACATTATCTTTCTCAAACTCTAAGCCTTTTAAACTAAATGTGCCTCTTTCGAGATAGGTTTTGTAAAAGACTGGTTTATAAGGAATTCGAATATCCTTATTGTTCCATATAATATAGCGAGAGAAGTTGATATCAGCGAAGTGATTTCTAACTTCTACCCACCATTGAAGCATCTCTGAATAAAAGCCACTGAGTTTCAAATTGAGGTCATTAACATCATAGTTACATTTAAGAAGGAAAACACCTCCATATTTCTTTAAATGGAATAAAAGATAAGATTTCCATGGGCCCTCTCTCTCACCAATTACACGGGTGATCCAAGAGAGTCTCAAAGCTTTAATGTGAGTCACAAGGTCTGTTAGGTTTAAGCCGCCATCTTTTAAGGAATTATTTTATTACGCAAACTCTGGACACTTTGTCAGGTCCTTTCCACAAAAATTTATATATCATTGGATATAAGAGTTTTGGTATAAGAAATGATTTGATTTTAGCCACCTTCCCATGTAGTGACAGACCTCTCAATGTCCATAAATTGATCGTTTTATGAACACTGTTAATCGTACCGTTAAAATTCTCCATGCAAAAATTGATCATCTCTTCTTAAAATTACTCAAACCTCTTACATTTAGAGATAATAATTTCAAGTCATGGGAGCCCATCAGAAATTAGTATCAGTTATTTGAATAAGGATCGATGCAAATGGAAGACCGTACTTCGATAAAAAACAATATATACAATATATATATAATATCTTAAGACCTGCAGTGCACTCAACGAATCAACAAACACATAAACACATATACACACAAATGTCGTCGATTTTCTGAGAAAAAAAATTAAAAATAATACTTTTTTTTAACGCTCATACTGAAGGAGCCTTTTCTATCCACTCGTCTTCCCCAGCTGCGCTGCTCCTCCCAGCTCTCTTACGTTCTAAATTATTCTCCAGCTAGAGGTAGAATTACCTGTAGCAAGGTAGTGAAACACAAGAAAGAAAACATATCTATATAGTTCAGTCACTTGACAGCGGCTGTTGCAGGGTTGGCATTTGGTAGGAAAAAAAAGATTTCAGCCTCGGTTCACCAGTCAGTTTATACAGGATACAGGCAGGGACATTGCGCGGTACGTAGGCGAACTCGACATCTTCTCGCTGACGAAAATCTTCTAAATGCCGTTCCTTCAATTTTTTGCGATCGTCCCTCACAGGCTTTGAAACATCGTCTGAAATGTATAAATTTGCGTCTTGAAACAGATTATCTTTCAATTTTGATGTAGCATTTCGCAGGATATATTGTTTATCTGTGTATCTCAAAAGATACACGTGCACCGGTCTTGGAGGTGGTGTTCCATTTTCATCGGCATTTCGGCGCTTCTTCAGTGGTGTGCGATGAGCTCTCATTATTTCAAGACTACCTTCCAATTCCATATGATTAAATAAGATAATTCTCAACACTTCTTGGCAGGAAGACTCCTTTTGGGCGCCTTCAGGGATATTCCAAATGACAATATTATTCCTTTTCGATTGATTTTCAAGGTCGTGCAGTCTCTTTTCTACATTTTTCACTTGAGCATGGTCTGCTTTGTCCTCTAAGCTGCTTTTCACGGTGTCTACTTGATGATTAGTGAAGTCCAAACCGGTTTTCAATTCATTTACTTCCGTCCTGAGCTGGGTGGTTGTTGTTTCTAACTGAGCAAATCTGGCAAGGAGCACGTCATGGCGACTTTTCTTACCTGTGTTGAGCTTGTCAATTTTCTCTAAAAGGTTATTTATGAGACTCTTCAGCTCATCCATGCCACTCCCCGCAGGATTATCGTCGTTATCAAGGACTGTTAGCTTCTTTCAACGCAGATTTTTTGAAATTTTTACATAGGAAGGAGCGGAGCGCGGAACGACATGTCCTCACTCGACGGAGCGCATGCCCAATCACCATGATTCTTGTTAATTGGCGCTCTAGAGTACAGCCATGGAGCCCTAGAGCCCCAATTTTTCAGTCTTGGAGCCCTGGAGCCCTACACTATTTAGCCCGGAGCCCTGGAGCCCTAAACCCCTTTATTTGGGACGCTGAAGATGAATACAGGAGGAGTGCACGAAATGAACGCAGTATGCGTCCAATTTCTTTCAAAATTTCACGAGTTCAAATTCACCTCCTTTATTGCTAGACATGTAAGAGACCGCATCAAAGTCATAGTGCATTAAAGGGACTATGTCACGCTATTTTCGTATCTTTTTCAAAGCTAGAAAGTGTCTTCGTATCAAAAAACGAAAACTTTGAAAATACGCGTGAAAATTTATCCCTAATTCTACTCGGCCTCATGCGATTACATATACTAATAACATATTTTTTCGGCGGTAGAAGCGTACTGAACTGTATGTTTTTGTACGAAAACGGAGCAATGCAAGTTTCGTTACGTGACATTGAAATACTAGCCATTGTCTGGTGTTATCGAATACAACTTCTTCTTACAGGTCGCCGAAATCGTAATCTTGTCCTTTGCAAAATACAATAATTAGTGTTCACAAATATCTGTGGAAGCTTCATTCATCATAAAATGCCAAGGTTTCCGTTCTATTTCGTAGAATAACTCTAAAGTTTACAACGCGAGTCAAATAAATCTGTCAGCGCTGCACTACACGATATCGGTTGCCAAGGAAAGGTGTCATTGTTTATCCTGGCGCTTCTGATTGGTTTCGCGGGAAAATAGACTCTCTTTATAAGGGCAGAAAGACCTTATATAGAGCAAATTTTTGTTATTTACCGCTGGAATTATGCATTGCTGGCTTGGAAAACATGGCAGAAAGGCAGAACTCATGCAAGGATCGATCGGGGAAAGAGTTGCGATAAATTATGGCGTGTTTTGAACAATTTGGACGCTTGTGACACAAAGATGCACTCATTGTAGATAGAATATCTCCTGTACGATTTATCATTCTGCTATCAAACTTGGCAGGCTTCAAATACGTATAATTACGAAAGTTTGTACTAGAGACAAGAGTACGTCATGAGATGTTCGATGCTCTTTGCATTCACTAGAAATCAAAATTTTAATTTCGGTTCCTAAAATCGTTACTTTTTAACTTCCTGTGACGTACTGTAGTAAAAAGTTTTGTTATTGTGTATTATGTGCTTGATCAAATTCTTGCTAAAAATGTTCAAAACTCCTTTCAGTTATGACCGATTTATGTTAAAATGGCAGTTTTAGTGGCACCCTTAAATTCCTCAAATGAAAAAACCGTTCAGATTTTCAGAATCCTCATAAAATATTCCATTAGCAGTGGTAATTTCGTAGCTTTTGAGTTGATATTTGTCCTATTTTGATCTCAGCGAAAAGGGACTAAAAATCACCAAATTAGCCTCCAGGAATACCTTAAGTACAGTACAGTGTTATCAGTACGTGTTAAACACCTTTTGTGGTTCAATTTAAATCTTAATATCTTATACTAATTTTTCACTTCTTACTCTCCGTTGTGTCATAGTTCCTTGCTTTCCTTTTGGTGCAGCCATTACATGTATCCTTTTCTTTTTATAATGGATGAGATACAGCTGTGTTCCAAAATTTCTTGGACTGTTGTTGGTTGGGTTAACGGGACTCTACACCATTGTTTTTAGGGTGATTTTGAGGAACTTAAACTTATTTTTTTCTCAAATTCAGATTTTTACCACTCTTGTAAGTCAGTTAGCATACTGCATTGTGTGATACTACTTTACTATTTAACATTTTATTACTAGTGAATGATGGCAGTGGGAAGTTGCCAGCTTACAGAGGACTTGTTGATGCTGTACAGTCAATTATCAGAGCCAATGGTGTAAAAGGATTATTTAACAATTGTCCTGCGAAATCGCGCGGAATATCACCTGATACTTAGCCGATGAGGCCATAGGCCGAGTTGGCTAAATCAGGGGATATTCCGCAAGATTGAGCAGGATAATTGTTTTATTATTCAACAAATTCTCATCGACTACCATTTTCAGAACGAAAAAAACTATGGTTCTATGATGAAAATGCTAAAAACTAGCAACACATAATAAAAATCAAAACAGAACTTCAAGAAATCGAAGTTTACTACCGTTCCCTTAAAAAGACTTATTTACAAACTCATGTTTGGAAATGACAAGACAAAGTAAAAAAAATTATTGCTACTTTATCAAGAATAAGTCCTCTTCCTGTGAATTAAAATCTTTTCAACTTTACAACTTTCCGTGACCAAGTGTGCTGCTTCGTTCGCAATAGCATTTTCTTGGCTGAGTTCTCACTATGAATATTCCAAGTCAACCTCTGGATATCTTTGTGAGCTGAAGCAAATACTTGTTGACTTTTTGAGAGCATTTAATCTTGGAAAGTTTCTTCCAGGGAGTTAAAATTTTCGGAGAACACTGCTAAAACTGCCTCGCTTTTCAAAATGGCTGCCAAGCAAGCAATGAAAGAAAATCTGCAGTGGACTTCCAAATATGGTTATTTACGTATATCACAGGATATCTGTCATGTACGGATTGCAGATATTGAGGGCTTCCTTACCATATATGAGCATACTGACAATTTGTTGAATAATAAATCAGGTTAGCTGTCTATTCTAATTATCTAGTTCTGTACCATGCATGTCAGCAAGAGATAGTTTAAAAATCTCTTTCCATGATTTATTTTGGGGGAGGGGGGAGAGGGGCACAAAGTCTAAAAGCTTTTTTAAAGAAAGGTATGAGGCTAAACTGGAATTTCTGGAGGGGTAGTGGGGTGCAAACCAATAAATTGAAAGAAAAAAACACTATGGGTGGGGGTTATGTGGATGTTTTTCTGGAGCCACACAGTATAGTAGATTATGCTGAGCAAGTTTTCAATTTGAAAGGTTAGTGCAGACTTCAACTTCTGAATGACGTTTCCTGGATTTATTCTAGGGAGTGACACCAAATGTGTGAAGAAATGGGTCTGCATGGGGTCTGTACTTTTTCAGGTAAGTAGCTGAAAAGATTGTTGTTGTCTTCAAGTAATTATCATAGGGATCTTCAAATTGATGACTTATCTAACTTGAACATAATTTAGAATTGATCTGAAACATTTTCACCTTAAGGCTGTCTATTAAAACAGTGATGTTCCCTTTTTGTCTAACATCATGCAGTTATAATATTTTGAAACCATGGGTGCAGAACGACACAGACAAACCATTGAGAGCTGAGAAGCATCTCATCGCAGGCATTGTAGCAGGTTAAGATCTTGACTACATACAGCTTGTAATGATTATAAATATCTTAAATTTTAAATGGTAAATTGATAGGACTGAGTGGACTTCGATTTGATCTGTGATTATACCATATAAATATATGTGTACGGTATGTTGAGTGATAACTGTAAAATCACAGTGTAACATAATTGGACGACTACACAGTAGACAGGCAGTACTCTGATTTGTACATGTACACAGCTTTTTCTTCCTCTGATCATATGAGTAGCATCAAACAGCATCCAAATCAGCCATACTTCACTCAAGTACCAATGAACATTAAATATAGGCAAACCCAAATATTGATGATATCGAGTATGGATTTTGGCCCATATTTCTTATTTTGCATCAGGCCTGTAGTGAACTATTTGCCACTTTCATAATTTACGTTGGTAAATGTAGCAGGCATTAGGGCTGACCTGGCCACTGCTACCTACATACATATACTGAACCTTGAATCATTTGTTTTGTTTTGTGCAATGGACTTAATCCAGTGATGAAAGGGTCATACCCAAAATGTCTGGAAACATTGTTACCATAGAGCACTTGTAACAAAATAAATTATCGTTCAAGATTACTAACAAAAGTGCTACACAGCATTACTTTTTTATACTGTAGTGAACTACACTGTACTTACCGCTTTCTTAATTTACATTCAGTACATGTAGCAGGCACAAGGGGTGACTACTACCCAGTACATACATTTATTTAACCTTGAATGATAATTTGTTTTGTTTTGTGCAATGGATTTAATCCACTGATAAAGGGGTCATACCCGAAATGTCTGGAAATGTTGTTACCAAAAGCACTTTTAACAAAACAAATTATCACTCATGATTACCAGATAAAAGTGCTACACATCCTTACATTTTTTATACATGTACTTAACTCCTACTGAACCTCAGGTAGCATGGCACTCAATGGATGGTCTCTGTTGAATAAGTCTTCAGAAGGTCAAGATCACCTGAGATAATTGGATTTAAATGTGATGAAAAACTAGAGTTTTCTTGGCATAAGGTCATGTCAAACTCTTGTAATTTCTAAAAAATGGTTTGACACCTCTCCTTGCTATAAACTTGCAGCGTCTTGCACTTCCCTTTTTACACTTTTGGATATCTACATAACTTAGGACCTATTATTTTACTCAGTGTTACAGTTTTATTCCATCACTAATGAAGATCGAAGATTTTTGGTCGAAACGTCTGTAATTTTAAACGTTCATTTTTAATGATTTTTAGCCACTGTTAAACCATTTTTAGAATTTTTATTATGATTCCTGGCTGCAATTTTAGTTATTTTTCTTGTAATGTGGGAAGTGATTAATTGTATCTTGAGGGACAAGTATGTCCTTTTAGAATGCGAAATTAGGTCAGCAAGTATTTTCGGAAAACCATCAGTACATGTAGCTCAGAAATTTGAATGATAAGGTTCCATTCCCTAAAATTTCTGTGCCAGCAGCCTGAGATAGAAGAAAATGACACTTCAAGTATTTTGCATAATTTTCCCCATTGATTGCCCCTGCTTGCCTGTTTCATACTAGCCAATACTACCGGTGTTTGAACAATTCTCTTTTTATACTGTTAGGAATTGGAACACTCACAGTAACAAAACCCAATATGGGTTGTGAAAACACGGCTTTGTCTTCAGTATTCTGGTCCACAAGCTGGAATTAAACAAGCACCACAGGACAAAGGAATGATTGGTGAGAAGTTATCCTTGCTGAAGATGAGTTTTAGTTATAATGTGCAGTTCCAGAGAATATCCATACTTTCCCCGCGTAAGGTTTTTGTTTTGCACCCCTCTCCCCCAAGAAATCCCAGTTTAGATTCATATATACTTTGCTTCTAAAACTTTCTAAAATGTGCTTCTAAAATTAATTATTTACCGATGACCTTCCATGGGGTGGGTATGGATTTTTCTGGAACTAGACAATGTCCACAGGGGTTTTTAGATTTGTGCATTTGTGTCAATTTAACTGTTTACAAAATTTTTGTGAGTATTTGTATAACTTGCTTCTAGACTAAGAAAAGTACACAGTTTCTCTCCAGATCATAAAACCTCTTCTGAATAAAACAGACTGAGCTGTGAACTTGCCACTTGCACTGAACAAGGGATGAAAGGGTCAAGGAACATTAAAACCATGCATTGCGAGTTACTGCAATGTTTAATGGCAATTTAAGTCTAGGAGATTTTTCCATATACAAAACAAAATTTTGAATCAGTATCTCACTTATACAATGTACATGTACATTGTAAATACACCTTATTCTATGGTGTTATAGATAATAATGCACCAATATTTTTATTACAAGTTTACATGTATGTTGTAAAATGCAAGAAATGAGTAAGTTGTCCACAGTTACACGATCAAATTTGATACATGTCAGTTTATTACACATGTATATATTCCGCTTCATTTTCTCATGGGCCTCAATGCCCAGCTGTACAGTGTAATTAATTGTGTTACCTGGTCAATTTTGAATATTACTGTAGTGTGTAGCACGCTATACTACAGTGTGGAACGTTATAACCAGATTTTGTGTGTTAGACTGCCCTTACTTAAAAAATGACACACTATAATCACATATTATAAAAGGAAGTGTGATAAAACTTGTTACACATCTTTCGCTAATTTTTTATGTTCTGGCCAAAGTTATCATTTAAACCCGTTTTCCACAGCTGTTCAATTACGAATTACATGTATGTATATTCTGTTAGGAAATAGGATTATACGTGTATGCCTCTCTTTCTCTTGGTCTTTAGACGGTCTTTAGATGCACATTTTTTTGCCAATTTTTATGTTCTGGCCAAAGTTATCATTAAAACTGTCTCTTTTTTCACACAGCTGTTCAATTACGAATGACATGTATGAATATTCTGTTACTGTCATATTATAGTATGTCTTTCTTTCTCTTGATCTTTAGATTCCCTTTTAAAACTCTGGAGACATGAAGGACTCAGAGGGTTATACAAGGTGTGTTTGGCATTCTGTGTAATATACAATAACAAACTTTTTTGCTTCTTTACAACCAAATCAACAATCTTCAATAACCCAGTTTAATGTGACTGGGCCTCCAAATGGTTTCAAGTGAAGAAATTTCTTCCCCTTGCTTTCCTCGCTTCCCGCTTAATTAATTCTCTTTGATTACAAATTGTATGACGAAAAAATTCCTCTCAGAATATTATAAATTACATTTTGCGCTATTACACTTTCCATTAATTTCTGGTAGTACATTTTGCGTCCAAGGCTATTACATGTACATGTTGCATTAACAACATTATTACACTTTTAGTCTCAAAAGTTTTACATTTTGCATTACAGTGAAACCCCAATGTAAAGAATCCCGATATAATGAACCCATGTCTCTCTCCTCCGAAGAGGCCTCCTACAGTCGCGTTTTGACTGCACACTTGGGAAAAAGCGCGCGGGGGCTGGGAAGAGGGAAAAATTAAAGCGCGCGGGGAACGCGCTCCCGTTTTCTCTCTCCAGCGCTCCCGCTTCCCTCCTTTTTCTTTTGCTTGTGTTTACTGATAGGAGCCTCATTTTGAACTCATTTTGCCAGTCCCTTGGCACTTCGTTATATCAAGGGTCCACTGTAGTATTACTATTATTGAATGATTACATTTTGTGTCAGTTAGTACATCTTGTGGCATAACGGCAGATCAAACCAACGTTGCATCATCAAATTTTGGTTAGAATCATTGCGACTAACGACATTTAAGGTTACTCCGGACCTACGCGGGTGTCCTCCGGGAAAAAAAAAATTGTATGTGCGTTACATTTACAGAAAACACGGCAAACTATATATCGTTGGAAAGGTTAGTAAATGTAGATTTTGGAAAAAAATATGAATTGCCGGTTTCTTCAATTCGGCAAAAGAAAATCGTCAACAACCGCGAAAATGACCATGTGTCATTCAACTGAATTAATAGGGTTTGAAATCAGAGGGCATTGGCAAAATAACTGCACAGTGTTAATCACAAAGGATCAATCATCAAAAGTGTGTGAGCATTTTTCGATATTCTGACTGGTTATTTTTTAATTAATCTGTCAAGTTCGAGCGGTAAAGAATACGCGATGCGCACTGCGTTGAAGATCGCAACGAGTGAAATATTACAAATTTCGAAAATCCCCGACACTTAGGTTTCACAACATCTAAGGAATGTTCAGGCCAAATTTCACAGAAATTCGCCGAATTTTGATGTCCTAATAATTCATTTATCTGATGGAATGACGTATGGTCATTTTCGCAGTCATTTTTGCAATTTTCGTTTGAGGAATTGAAGAAACCGAAAATTCATTTTTTTCCCGAAATCTGCGTTTATTAACCTTTCCAATGATATATAGTTCGCCGTGTTTTCCTTTAAAATGGTGCGCAAACAAATTGTTTCCCGGAGGACAGGAGAGGACACCCGCGAAGGTCCGGAGTAACCTTAAAATTCTTGCTCATGTTTGGGCTCCATCTCTCTTCTCTTGCTGGCTGTCATGCACTCTGAAAATGTTTAAACTCTTCTCAACTCTTGTTCTCATTTTACCTAGGCTTTTCATCTGTAGACATACGCTGGTATACAGTTGAGCCAAACAAGAGTTGCACTTAGTTGACATTAGTTGACAACTTGACAAGGATCCAAAAAAACCTCTTCCACATAGGCACATTCTCTAGAGTGTGCCCTTGAAGAGTTTGAATCTTTTCAAACATTCCTATGAGTCGACTGGAGTTCAAATTCTTGACTAAAGTTGCCCTCGTCTACTCCAGGGTGGTAGCCAGAGGGGTTGTCTAGGGTGGCTGTGACCCCCCCTCCCCCAGAACGAAAAAAATAATAATTATATCAAAGGAAGCCAACTATCTTTTAGCCTGTTCTAGGTGTTTAGATTCTACATCTACATCTACATTTATTAAGTTGATAACATCGTTTAAGACATCACATCAACTAGATTGTGGGGGACAGCGAAAAACGGTGTGCGACAATCTATTAAAACGCCTTGAACAGTCACCCTTTTTTAGATCTGAAGGTTCAGAGATTGTCGGTCGTACAATATAGTAGGCTTTCATCTGCCAATTGTTCTAAAGTTGTACTCTGGCATCAACCAGTGCTCACTAAGGATCCCTACAATGAAGAAACCTGCCGACGCCCCTGTATAGCTCACTTTTGTGTACTCTCTAAGCGTTGAAACTCGAATCAATTCTTCTGTTATTTTAGCCCGTGCCTTTAGACTCAAGCGTTCATGCATTTACGTTTGTCTAATTTAACAGTAAGGGGAACATTTTGATCTACAGGGTTATGGGACTCATCGGAGTATCACATGGTGCCCTTCAGTTCATGGCGTACGAAGAACTTAAGAAAAGCTACAGTCACTACTTTAACACACCAATCGATAAAAAACTGGTAAGCAGTAGTCATTATTTTATGCGTTGCTTTCATCATATTTACAGACTTCAGTTTAAGATATTAAAAAGACTGCGAGCAGTTTTTCTTTTAGGCTAGTAGAGGATACTAAAAAAAAATGGGAATGGTACTATCTTAACGGGGAATAAGGGTGCGAGCCTGACAACTGGGTGGGGGGGTGCATTTCTAGCGTTCCTTTAATAGAATCATTCTGCACAAGTTCACGCTTCCCGGTTCCCACCCTTTCTTTGCTGGCTCCCTTCTCTTTGCCCTTTTTCCATTGCAAAACGGTGCCTCCTTTTGCTACTGCGCATACGTTCTGCACATTTCGGGATATTTGGGTTTCTTAAGGAATTTGCCTACTAATACAACAATATTTTTGCGCGGTCTTAGACTATGTGGAAAAAACAGATCTTAGGAAGGACTATCAGAATCCAAAAAGAAAATTGGGTGTAACCACGCATTTTTCAGAGATAATTGTGGTTGCTTAATTATCTCTGAAAGATGCGTGGTTACCCACATTTTTCTTTTTGGATTCCAGTTAGCCTTGCTAAGATCTACATGTACTTTTTCCCCATAGTCATAACCTTTCCAAAATTACATCTTTATTAGGACGCACCGTCCTGAACCTTTGTTGTGTATGTGTAACTGTTTCCTGTTTCTCCCGCCTCCCACCGCCTCGGGGAATCCCGCTTCCCGCCCTTTCTTTTCCTGCTTCCCGCACACTTCCCTCCCCCTGTCCCTCCTCCAACTAAATTGATTAGTCTTGTAAGACAGCAAGCTATTTTAGGAGGGGGCCTGCCCACCCCTCTTCACCCCAAGAAAGCTTGCGTTGCAGACTACACTGTATTCTCGATCTAACTGTTCCATACCTAAAGGAACTAGTGAGCGTGAGTTCGGAGTGTGGTACGTTGTATCCAAAGGAGGCCCTCGTCAGGCAATTTCCGAAATACTCTCCCTGGAAACGACATAAAAATTTGTAAAATTTCAGAGATGGCAATGAATATATGATAAATCCTGTATGTGAACCGCGGAAATGAAATCAAATGGAGAAATGATCCTCGCAGTGATGAAAGACATTAAAGAAATTTCGATTTAGCCTGGAAAAAATTTCAAGCCTCGAATTTTTTTTTGGTTGACCTAACATGTTGGTAATCTTGGAAGTGTCCTTTCTTGCCCCCAGAGCTCAACCGAGTATCTCATAATGGCGTCATTATCAAAAATCTTCGCTGCCACCACAACGTACCCATATCAAGTGGTCAGATCAAGACTTCAGGTAACACAAATCTGCTACGCGTGTTTCCCTTTCGATCAAGCATACGTTAATGGTTACAAGCGAACCATCAGGGAAATTACTAAATGCTGGGGTAACTTTGTGATGGGCAATGATGGCGACAGCCGGTTAATGCAGCATGGCATGCTGCAATTTATCTCGCAACGCTGCGAAAAGCAACAGACTCGATAGCTAGTCTACTTTTCCTGCTATTCGCGACGAAATTTTTAGCTGCAAACAGGTTGCGAAAACTGGGTGTTACACGCACGGCAACTTGTCTCGCAAAGGCGTTGCGTTGTAAGTTGCAAGTAAAACTGCCTCGTGTAACAGCGCCTTCTGATTATCACATGCGACTTCTGTAGCGTGCCTTGGTCACGTCATTGAAAAGACCGTAATCTACTCACATCGTTTATCGCTGTCTCTGGTAACGATTGTTGTAGGATTTTAAAACATGCTTCAAAACCCTACGACATTTTTTACATTGTGCGCGACAATTGTGAGCAGGTTGTACATGTAGCTTTGAATTACAACAAACAACTAGCGTCGTAAGCTATTCTGCAGCACGTTGCATACAACATACATGCGGGTGCTACTGCTTCAATCGGCCGTAGTATGTTTAAACCCTCACATAAACTTTCCAGTTCTTCTAAATTCCCTTCCTTAAGATGATTTCACCTTTAGTTCACGCCAATCAATGATTATGTTTATTCTTATAGAATCAGTATACTATGGATGAATATAACGGGGCATTGGACATCATCCGTAAAACCTTCAGGTAAGAGAGTAACGTGCCTCGTGTTTTCCAGAACAAAATGAACTTTTAATGCGTTTCTTGAAGTCGAAGCTACTATCAGGACAGGGTGGTAACGAGGTATTTGGGATCGGGGACCAAAGGGGTGGGATCAGGGATCAGAAGCGTGGTATCTGGAATCACAGGCCCGGGATCAGGGATCAGAGACCATGGGATCGGGATCAGCAGTTTTTTAGGGATCAGGGATCAGGCTGTACCATATTTGTAGGATAAGGGACCAAAATTGGTCACGCTTTTGGAATCAAGGATCAGAAATTTGCGTACAAAAATTGGATCAGCATTGAAAAAACATACCTCGTTATTATCCTGTACCATGGCAATCTTATAGTCTGTGTTCTTTGAGCTTCCAATTAGCATAAATTCATCGAAACCAGGAGCCATTACACGGATAGTCAAACTCCTATAACATGACATGACATGACATGACAACACATGACATGACATGACGACTTGACATCACATCACATCACATGACAACAACACAACAACACAACAACACAACACAACAACAACATCACAACATCACAACATAAGACAACACAACACAACACAACACAACATAACAAAAATTAAATAAATATTTGATAATGCCAGTTTTCTATAAGACATCTTTGGCAATATACATGTAGTTTTTTTTTTTTTTTATGCAACTTTAACTTTTATCGCACTTTGATAAAATTTCTAGCCTTGATCTCCTTATTGAATTGTAGATACGAAGACGTCAGAGGATTTTACAAAGGACTGGTTCCTAATGTCCTCAGGTAAGTAATAAATAAATAAATAAATAAATACACTTTATTTCAATAGGGTGCATAATTACAGTCAAACTGTAGTCTCCCTTATGGCTCTATGAAACGTCCAGGTCGAATTGGAATGTGGAAATGTTGGTTTTTATGGAGGGAGGAAAACCGGAGTACCCGGAGAAAAACCCTCGGAGCAAAGACGACAACCAACAACAAACTCAACCCACATATGACACCGGGACCGGGAATCGAACCCGGGCCCATTGGTGGAAGGCGAGTGCTCTCACCACTGCGCCATCTCTGCTCCCCAACGTGAAATGTTCCTCCATTTTGACTGGTTCAGAGGCCCCTTACTCCACCTGCTGCCTCATCTCTCCAGTGACCAAATAAAAACCGGTCATTTATGTCACTTTTTTTGAACTCACGGTAAAATGACCAATCAAGAGGATCTGAATAGCAAAATGTACCGGCGTCTTTCTACCTAACCGCAGGAAAGTAGCTTGGATGTAACACGTTGGAACTCACCTGTCATTACCACAGTAAAAGAAACTTCACGGTATACGTACCACGATAAAACTACCACAGCAAGCTGCCTTTACCGCGAAGAGTGTACCCATGGCTTGTTTTTTGACTTGTCTTTGCTTCAGAGCTGGCCCACAACGTAGCTTGTGTATTGACATCTGTTAACTTATGTGGTAAATTATTTGCCGTGAGAAATCGGTCTTAATTTATTCATTTATGTATTTTTTTTTCAGAGTTACCCCAGCCTGTGCAGTGACTTTTGTGGTTTACGAAAACGTTATCCACTTCCTTCTGCCGCTCAGCTAATATTAAAGGAATTAATGGCCAGCAGGGTGGCCAGCAGGGTGGCCAGCAATTATGGACCAATTCCGATGTAACGTGCAATACATGACGTTGAAGAATTGCTGCGCTACTCTTTGTGTACGGATTCACGCAGAAATTAACTAGAGGACCCGGGCTCTTCGCCTTTTTAAGACAATTCTTATGTGGTTTTTTTTTTGCTTGACTAGACAATTTTTCTTCTGGGAGACTATGTACTAGGGAGACTATAGGTACCCTAACCTGGATTAATTGCCCAATTGGAGGAACCCGATTCTCGGTTTTGCGATAAATCTAACCTCTTGTTGCGAAAGTAAAGTCACCGCGGAAGTAGCGAGTCTCGGAAGGTAATGGTGAAATTTAACAGTTGCAAGTAAAGTCTAGCAAGGAAGTATCCCGCAAGAGTGCTGGCCCCGAAGAAAGTAACGAAATAACGTAATATTGCTAATAAACTACAAGCTAACGGCCTGACAAAAGAAGTGGACCTACCAAAAAACTAAATTTCAACCCGACTTACAAAACGAATCTCGGAAGTTTTTAGCGATAAAAATATTTGGCGCAAACGTCTCCTTGCCGAGAGCGGTGACACCGTTGGTAACTACCAAATAATAATAATAATAATAAAAAAAGATGTTGAATGAAATCCTGAAATTGTAGAACTCAAGAAAATGAAAACTGAAAGTATCAATCAAGGGAAACCAAAAAAGTAAGGTTAAAATTTGACGTTGATAAATTACAAACGAAGAACCCACCGAAAGTAGCAAACTCACAAAAGTAACGAAAAATTTTGATAATCGGTAATAAAAGCCATTGTAAGATAATTAACAATTATCCTGCGAAGTCGCGCGGAATATCACCTGATACTTAGCCGACGAGTCCGTAGGCCGAGTTGGCTAAATCAGGGGATATTCCGCAAGATTGAGCAGGATAATTGTTTTATTATTCAACAAATTCCCATCGCCTACCATTTTCAGAACGAGAAAAACTACGGCTTTATGATAAAAACGCTAAAAGCTAGCAACACATAAGTACTTAAGCTTAATAAAAATCAAAACAGAACTTCAAGAAATCGAAGTTTACTACCGTTCACTTAAAAAGACATTTACAAACTCATGTTTGTAAATGACAAGACAAAGGAAAAAAAATATTGCTACCTTACCGAGAATAAGTCCTCTTCCTGTGAATTAAAATCTTTTCAACTTTAGTCTTTACACCTTTCCGTGAGCAAGTGTGCTGCTTCGTTCGAAATAGCATTTTCTTGGTTGAGTTCTCACTATGAAAATTCCAAGTCAACCTCTGGATATCTTTGTGAGCTGTTGACTTTTTGAGAGCATTTAATCGTGGAAAGGTTCTTCCAGAGAGTTAAAATTTACGGAGAACACTGCTAAAACTGCCTCGCTTTTCAAAATGGCCGCCAAACAAGCAATGAAAGAAAATCTGCAGTGCACTTCCAAATATGGTCATTTACGTATATCGCAGGATATCTGTCATGTAGGATGACAGATATTGAGGGCTTCCTTACCATATATGGGCATAGTGACAATTTGTTGAATAATAAGATTTGATATTTGCTCAAACCTGCAAGCGTTGCAAGCGTAACAGCAGCACCCCCCCCCCGATGGGTGTAGAGACGCTACGAGAGTAATAATAAAATTAATTATACAGACAATTTAGCGTGAAAAAGTGCAATGGACATTATGTTTTCCGAGAAGCAAACAGTTCTTCTCTCTTACGAAAGCCGTGGCGTTTTATAAATTTCTCTGCATATGCTTAGATATGTATACAGTTTTTATATAAACCTTTGCCAAAGAATTAATGTATTAAAATCCGGTTGGAAATGTTAAAATAAAATGAACTTCCCATTGGCGCGCTAGGGACTCCTCCTTCCCGTCTCCCCCAAGGTTCGCATCAGTCGCTTTATTCCCGTTCCCCCCCCCCCCTCCCCCAGCAAGACTCTCATCACGTGTTCCGCTTGCCAAGTTTTCTTTCCGCGTCTATTCTCCATTAATACCTGTTCACAGATTAACACGGATGAGGAGGCGTGAGCTTGAAAGATGGAGGGATCTTTGAGGCGTCTGGGTAAAGGTCGCGCGTGTCCCCGTCATTTCACCTTGTCAGTCCCTAAACGTAGATTACGCGATAACGACAGACTTTACAATACTACATTCCGTCTGCTTGATCGTTCTGACCGGCAAATCCCGTGGTGTTCATTAGAAGTTACAATCCCGAATAGATAGCGCCTTGTGTTTTCTCCCTTTCTTTTCTAGACCCCCGCCTTATCACCTGCTTATCTAGACTGGGACTGGGAGCTGTTATCCCTTCCCCCTTCCCACCGCTCCTATTTGCAAGCTAAAATGTATAATTTATGCAAGTAAATGGTCAAAATAGGAAAGGATTCCCGCGGCTTCGGCCCTGCATGGTTCTCGATACGTCACGCTTCCCCTGATCTTCTTACGTTATAGAATGCAGCGGAGAACAATGAGACTGTTTGCAGTCTTGGCCTTGTCTGGCAGTATTCCAAATCTGGCATCCCGAAAATGTTCTTGGGGACTTTCAAATGGGGAGTCGAGGCAGGGATGTCCCGGGTGTTGAACATCGCACTTCTTTTACTCGTTTCCTGTCTTTTCCTTCATGGCCGGCCCTCCTCTTTGTGATGCGTGTGTTCCTCTCCCGACGAATTCCGTTGATTCCTGGTTGCTGCCCCGTTATTACTCTGTGTTTCCTTACCCCCCTCCACTCCGTGTCGCAATACTCAGGTTTGCAACTATTTAGAGTTTCCTTTTCTCCACGAAAATTGAACGATATACACGTTATATCTATTTTAAATGATACTTTATTGGTGCATGGTGACATGTAAATACCTCTACATCAACACTTTAATTAAATGCATGCAATTATAAGTAAGTGTGAGTAATTGTTCCCTTATAGTAACAAGAGTACATATTTGATAAATAATGCACCTATCAACGTTTTGCCCCAGGGAATGTGCAGCGTTTGATAGATTTTTCTGTCCATACTGTTAGGCATTTCAGGAATGCCTGTCAAATTTCCAACCAGTGTGGATCCAGTATGGATTGCACTTCAATGGAAAATAATCATTCAGAATGGGGATTTCATCTGATTTTGGCTCCGCCTAGTGACCAATTCAAAGGCTATTAAATAAATGTAAAGAAGATCCTCGCAGTTATTAACGCAACTTATGCAGTTGCTAAAAGAAAGCCTGCAAAAATCAGGCTTGCCGGGATTCGAACCCTGACCTCTGCGATACCGGTGCAGCGCTCTAACCAATTGAGCTAACAAGCCAAATGGGAGCTGGTCATTAAATTGGTTCGTAATATACCCGGAAAAGATGAAGATGAAATTATGAATATATGAAATTCATATATTTGAACTGCGGAATGAAGAAATAAATAACTGCGAGGATCTTCTTTACATTTAACCACTAATTCATATTTTCGCGCCGCCGTGTAATATGCTCTGTATCTTCATAAGTCGGGAACCCAACCATGCTAATTTAAAAACAGTATTAAAGTATTGTTTTCTCATTTTTCTAGCTTGTATGGAATTTTTTTTACCGTGGCTAAATGAAATTTATGCCTATGTCTAGCCTAAGTGAAGTGGAGAGTAATATTGTTGTACTTAAATGAGAAAAAAAAACAATAAGTGAACCAGCTAGACCCTAAATTTTATTTTATTTCCTGTTGCTTTGCGAGTGGTAGGTGAATATCAGTTGCTTGAGCGAGTTTGAGTAGACTTTCAGAGGGGAGAAGTCACAGTTCACTTGTGAGGTGTATAGTTAACAATTATGACCTCTTTGTATCCTTTCTGCCCAGCAGTTCTTTACAGTTATTTTCCAAACGGACTTTAACCTCGTTAATGCGGACAGTAAAGGACAGGGCTTATTTTCTTGCTATGGAGTTCTCCGAATTTCAGAGGTAGAGCCGGTTAGTTTGAAATTTGGTCTAGTGGGACCGTAATTAGGAGAAGTTCGTATTCGGGAAGTGTCCGCGAGGAGAGGCTCGAGAGGGTTCACGGTTTAGCGCATGCTCATGAATCTTAATACTGTTTTTTCGCCTGTGCACGCTGTAGCGAGTCATAAGACGCGCCAACAAACTTCCAGCCTAGCTCAATGGAGTGTGACAACTTGGTTGTATTCTCGTTCTCTTGTTTTTTGAAGATGACAGATATTTCCTTTCTACTTATCCACAACTTCACTCCTTTGTTTGAGTTAGTGCCGCTTGCACTGCCCCTGTAGCCAAAGATAGGGACTTCTCCCAGTTTATCGTAGAAAAGCCAACACAGCATCGTTATGGAGTGCTGAACGTCCAGAGCTCCCCCTTTGCTGTTTGGAAACTTGATGTAGCTATCCTGTGATCCGGCAAATTTGTAAGAGCCGTTGGCTTCACCGTCAGGACCTGGGGCCAGATTAACCTAAGTGGGTTCACCTTGAGCAGTTCTATTCTTGATCTCCTTGGTACCATACGTGACATTGAGAGGGAAGAAAGCAACAGGCTATGGAACTTGATAAGAAAAAACATTATAAATAAAGAAATAAATACAAATAAATTGATAACGAGAATCAACTAAAATTTTCATTGTACACGATACTTAATAAATAGATAATAGATTTATGGCCAGACAAAACATTTTGTGATCTTGCCATGGAAATAGACACACGGCGGCTTAAACTGAGTAGTTAGAACTTTTCCTAAAATTTTAGTTTGTCACGTAAAGGCGTTGAAGCGCACACGATAATACCGAAAGATAGTTTGGGCATTAATTAACAAGACAGAGGTATGTCTTTGTCTCTAGATTGCAAGATATAAGCGTCCTGTTGTTATGTCAGTTGAAAACGAAAGGAAGATAGCCGATACTAGAGCCGCTTCCTAGAGATTGCTGGTTAATAGCCTGTGTGGAGGCGAATAGTGGTGGACATTTGGGTACCAAATAGCACCAAATAGTTCATTTTTTCTGAGAAATGAGGAAAAACTCGCGCGCGAAATCCAGAAAAATGCCAAGAGGTGAATAGCAACAACAACAGCAAAAGCAACAACGAATTTCCCTATTTTACACAAACAGAATTTGTTCAGTACTAATATTTAGATTCGGTTCCGGATGGTCTTCGCCTCGGAGTAAAAACATGTGATACTCACGGATGACGTAAAACAAAGTAAACAAATCATTTTAAACAAAAGCTAGGTACTGGTTTTCCAAAACATTCTGCTAATGATATAATCGTGGTTAATATGCTTTCACTAGGACAAGTTTGCCAGGCTAAGCTCAAGAAATGGCTCTGGCAATATTTGTTTCTTTTCATTCATGAAAATAAGGGATTGTCTAGGCATTTCCATTGGAAATCACTGTTAATATGCTACTTCTCCAGATGATATAAATGGTGCTACCCTTAACCCAAACCAATCACACAGCGCGTTAAACCAGACGACTGTCGAAATACTGATTTTGCTGACAGTCAACATGTCCAAATGTGCCTTGCACCTTTCGTGGTGGCTACGTGGCGTGTGTTTCTTCTTCTTCTTCTTTTTGTTTTTTTTTGAATCAAAGCTGAACTGAAACTACACCAAAAGAAGAATATCAAGGGATTTTAGCGCGAACAAACCCTGGTAACTTTTACTGTTTTTTTTTTTTCAAGAGGAAGGGAATGCGAAGAACTTGAATAAACTGGCCTTTTGTTTTTTCACGTGGCAATTTGTTTTCATTGTGGCTGATTAATTGTACATGGCACTTACATATAGTTTTAGATAACTGTTAGTCAGGAGTAATAAGTCATTTAAAACAACCCTGAACCATTAACTTTGGGTTTCTTTTATTTCCAGTACATCTTACATTTCTACAGAATTACTTTAAAACAGGTGACGTGGCCCCTTTAAATTAAGAATGTTCAGCTAGGAAATCACCCAACTAAAGAAAATGTGAAATTATGAATATATGATATTCATATATTTGAACTGCGGAATGAAGAAATAAATGTAAAGACGATCCTCGCAGTTATTAATGCAACTTATGCAGTTGCGAAAAGAAAGCCTGAAAAAATCAGACTTGCCGGGACTCGAACCCTGACCTCTGCGATACCGGTGCAGCGCTCTAACCAATTGAGCTAACAAGCCAACTGGGAGCTGGTCATGAAATTGGTTCGTAATATACCCGGGGAAGATGAAGATGAAATTATGAATATATGATATTCATATATTTGAACTGCGGAATGAAGAAATAAATGTAAAGACGATCCTCGCAGTTATTAATGCAACTTATGCAGTTGCGAAAAGAAAGCCTGAAAAAATCAGACTTGCCGGGACTCGAACCCTGACCTCTGCGATACCGGTGCAGCGCTCTAACCAATTGAGCTAACAAGCCAACTGGGAGCTGGTCATGAAATTGGTTCGTAATATACCCGGGGAAGATGAAGATGAAATTATGAATATATGATATTCATATATTTGAACTGCGGAATGAAGAAATAAATGTAAAGACGATCCTCGCAGTTATTAATGCAACTTATGCAGTTGCGAAAAGAAAGCCTGAAAAAAATCAGACCTGCCGGGACTCGAACCCTGACCTCTGCGATACCGGTGCAGCGCTCTAACCAATTGAGCTAACAAGCCAACTGGTTAGAGTTGGTATATTACGAACCAATTTCATGACCAGCTCCCAGTTGGCTTGTTAGCTCAATTGGTTAGAGCGCTGCACCGGTATCGCAGAGGTCAGGGTTCGAGTCCCGGCAAGTCTGATTTTTTCAGGCTTTCTTTTCGCAACTGCATAAGTTGCATTAATAACTGCGAGGATCGTCTTTACATTTATTTCTTCATTCCGCAGTTCAAATATATGAATATCATATATTCATAATTTCATCTTCATCTTCCCCGGGTATATTACGAACCAATTTCATGACCAGCTCCCAGTTGGCTTGTTAGCTCAATTGGTTAGAGCGCTGCACCGGTATCGCAGAGGTCAGGGTTCGAGTCCCGGCAAGTCTGATTTTTTCAGGCTTTCTTTTCGCAACTGCATAAGTTGCATTAATAACTGCGAGGATCGTCTTTACATTTATTTAAAGAAAATGTGTTTACTCATCTGAATTTTTGAATGGCGAGAATCAGTTGCTGGTCGACGTCTCTACAAAGGAACGAAAATCGGAATTTTCACGAAATCAGAGAAGCATATCAGTGGATTTGAGAACTTTTTCGAATGGTATAAATGGAATAAATTCACTGATTTTGCCGGATGAAACCTTTGCTGAGCGATTGTATGTTTTGGCACTGCTTCAAATAAATAGCCTGGTAAATGTTGCTTTCCGTTGCAAATCCACAACATCGTCAAAGCGTGGTAAAAACTTCCTGCAAGATTGTTTCGTTATTTCGCTCAGCACAAAATTTACGCAGAATTGCGTTTTTCATTCAGAGCGAGTTTTCTTGAAACCCTGTAGTTGAAAGCTTTCCTTGCAATTTTCTTTGTTATTGTAAAAAAAAAGCAAAATAAAAAATAAGGAAATAAAAAAAAATTTCGGCTTCACTTTTTCACGGTCGACGCTGACCATAAAAAATGACGCCATAAAATGCTCAAACTTGGTAAAGAAACAGTTACTAACTAATAGTTCACTACCTTGCATACGGCAACTGCGCCCGCGGTACGAGCGGCAGTCAAAACCGTGGTGTCCTGTCGGTGTTTTGCGAAATGCACGATGCACTGGGTTCTCGTTTCCGGTTACAGTTCATAATGCTACAACTGAAAACTCCAGTATTTTGCGGTTTGTAAGCAAAAGCAAGAGTTTATAGCGACTGACGAGTAGACTGAGTTGACTTTTCCGAAAAAAGTTTTCTTTTTTCCTGTTGTTCTACTCATACACTTTTGCATTAAGGGGTGTGTGCGCTTGCAACAAAGGTAAAAACTAGTACGAAGACCGAAGCCGCTGACGTTTGTTTTGCGTTGCTTGTGTTGGATTAAAAGTGTGCATTATTTAAAGGGTATGAAGAGCGACAAGACGATGACTAAAACCGTAACATTACACCAGAATTTATTCCTTATATCAGAAGAGTTGACTCTGAGCTGCTCTACTTCCCACTGGGATCAAATTCAGAGAAACAACAACGCCATCACAAGAGCTACAAAACAGCTAATTCCAGTAAAAATTTTTGCGGTTTTGCATGATCTGGAAAACAGAAGTTGATGTGACATTAGCATCGTTACAAGTTGAATGGCGTTGCGAGTGCTTGTTGAGAAAGAAAAAATTATCACACTCTCCGACCTAACGCAAAGTTTTATATTTCCAAATCTCCTGCGGAACTGCGGACTGATGCAGGACCGTTGTGATCTGCATTTTGCTCTTTTAAAGTTACTTTCATTTCTCCATTTTGAACTCCTCCTGCCTGAATCCTAGAGTTGTTCTCAAATTTGTTCCTTTTAATTATAACAATTTAAATCTTCTTGAAATTTCGAAAGAAATGACACATTTTCCTCTCTTTGCTCTCTGTCTGTAAAAGTCGATTGATTGCAAGTTTTAAAGCACCTGGCGTGGAAATTGAAGCGACAAAAAAATAGACATATCAATATTTGCCTAAATAAACATCGTTCCTGCAATTACAGTTCCAATCCAAGTTAGTCAAGTGAATTATCCACTTAGAAAGACGGGCTAACTAATAATAATTTTTACTTTCCGTGGTGAAAAGCAAGCGAAAGTGTCGTTTCCACAGCGGTCCGCATGTTGTTTTCGCTTGGCCTGAATTTCAGATAAGTTTTGCCTTTTGAGAAGAAGAGTTAATTTTCTGCGGCTTTTGACTACGAGCTTTTCGCCGTTACGATGACATAAGGAAGCTCCAAATTCCAAAAAAGGCCTTTTCATTCGTCTCCGGGTACGTCGAAAATTGTACAAACTTGCCTATTTCCAGTTTGATCGAAGTTTGAAGAATCAGCTGTGTAGTGCAACCATACAACGACTGTAGATCAAATTTGTCAAACATTCATGATGTATCTCTGATCTGACGAACAGAACAATTCTTCCCTAACCGATGAGACCAATCTCCTGAATCTCGTTGAGATGCAACGACAATTTTGACAGCAGGCAATCACAGCTGCAGGCACAGCTCGACGTTGGTGTGAATTAAAACCAGACATGTAGTACACGATGAAAACAAGTATGGAGTGACCGAAGATCTTTACAAGGACAGAAGACGGATTGTACCCGACGCTACTCAGAGCTGCTCAGTTAGCGGACATCCATGTGATAAACGAGGCCAAGAAGAGTGAAAGGGAGGTGAAGTTTCTTGTGAAAAATAATATTCAGTAGGACAAGAGGAAAACTTTTACCACCTCCTTCGCATTCAAGTCCAGTTAGCGAAGTCTCTCGCCCCAGAAAAAAGTTTTGAATCTGTCCTGGTTGCTCATCCAGTCAATATAATTGCAAACATATGTGTCTTTTAATAAATAGAAGTAAGGCAAGCGGTAAATTTGAAGAAAACGCTGAAATAAAACCGCACTTCCACGGTATAAACTTCGCTGATCACGCAGAAATCGAAGCGAAGAGCACAAAATCTGCGTGACGTCAGGACACCACAGTTTTTCCCGCCTACTGAATGCTGATTGGTTAATTCAAATTTCACCGTATGCAAGGTATCTTATAGTCTATTGTGAATACACGCCCATTGAGCATTGGCTCAATGGGCTTTATCTGTTAACTGAGAGACAACGAACGCACGAAATATGTCCTTCGACAGCACGTTTTTTGTCGGATTGTTTTGAGTACAACTTACAAATATAATAATAATTTAATAAAAATAACAATAATAATGATGATGATGATGATGATGATGATGATGATGATGATGATGATGATGATGATGACGATGATGATGACGGTGATGACGATAACAATAATTTGGATGTCTTCTAAAGGAATTAGACTACTTGTCCTTCTTTACTATGAAAAAATAATTAACGAGTTGACTTTTAACCGCGGATTAACTTACTTTTCCTAATTTACTTCAACTGGTCTTAGAACTATTACTAAAACGGCTAGCCACAGAAAAGTCTGTAGAAAGTGGCTTTCAGTAGTTATTCGAGGCAAACCATTTTCCGTGTGTTTGTCGGCTAGGAAAGTCACGTTTAACATCAGGTCACGAAAATGTGATCCACGTCACGTCAGACAGTTCGGACGACTACAAAATTATTCAAATTTCGACCATTATGGTTTCCTCTGTAAAAACAACAACAAAAGTTGAAAATTCCTGATAGAAAAGGCCAGAAACTTTGGCATACTCAAGAAAATTAAGGCCTGGGTGCTCTTTTATTTCACGGAAAAGTTTGGGGGTGGTCCATCTTTTGAGGATTAAGACATAAAACGGTAAAAAGTTGTCAGACTTATAAGTTCGCTAATGTTAACATAACGAATGGCAAGACGTATGCAAATAAGATCAAGCGACTTTTTACGGCCACATAATCGAAAAAAATCTTTGGAGAAAGATGGCATCACTTTATGCCAACAGTCATTCAACTCTGCTGCTACTAAATAAGTCACCACGTCAACGACAAAAGATCTGTGCCCGGACTTTGTGAAATATTTTATTACTTTTGTAAATAAACGCTGTTTTGTACTAGTTCCCAGTCCCCTCGTAAAATTGTTTTCTTATTTCAGGATTTTATGTTTATTTTTTTTCAAAGGCCCGGGCACAGAATTGATGTTACTAGTAGCCTTAACATTATTTAGATGATTGCAACCTCCAGAAAATTATGAAAAGTGGTGCCATTTTGCGAAAAAGGTTTTTGAGCTAAAAATAGCCTTAATTGGTCACGTGACAATATATGATCCCAAAAGACATTTAAGGTTTTTCAACTTTCAGCTTGTAAGTGTATCCTCAGCTTACTCTGGTTTATGTTAAATTCATCAAAAGTTAGACCACCCCCTTACTTTTTTTGTAAAATAACTGGAGGACCCATGACTTAATTTTCTTGAGTATCGAGCATCGCTTAAACTGTTTCGGGTTTGTTTACAATGCACGTGAAAGACTAGGCTTCTTCACGTCATTTAAGGATGTTCTGATGCTGAAATTCCCACCGTTTTTGAAATCTTCGTTAAATCTGGCGCAGTTTGATTGTAAATTTATTGGAATTTATAAAAATTTGCTGCCGGTATAAGGACTGCGAACTTTGCGTTTCTCCTACTAATAATATCCTGCGTGTTATTACCTGTTCGGGTTGAATCCCGTAAGGTGTTTAAAGTAAGCATAGACCCGAAATTTAAAGGCATTTAGAGTTGAAAATCAGTCAACAATGGAGATGAGAAAGTTGGTCACATTTATCCGCCATGAGCCAACCTTATTGTATGCTATTTCTGTGTTGACTGAAAATATTTTAATTTTATTCCACATGTTTCCTACCTTGCATGACCTTTCGTTCTTGTTCGATTTGTGGAATTTACGGTATCGAGGACATTCAAATGCACTCTTTATCCTTTTAGTCTCTCAGTTTAGACCAGAATCTTACTTATTCCTATCTAAACAACTTTCGCTTTGCTTTAAAACATTATCTTAACCTTTCTTTGGCTGACATGGTTTAATCTGCACAAATGGTTATCTGTATCGGAAGAGAGTTCGGTGTGATGACGATATTTAAAGAGGGTGGTAAAGGGGGGGTATAGATCACGTTTCACGAAAAATAAATCGGCCCTTTCACAATTCACGAAAAATAATAATGGAATTTCACGCTTCACGAGAAAAAAAAGTTTTTTCTGACATAACATACCGTTACATTTTGAAAAGTTACATCCAAAGCAAAGCCTTGTTTGAGGTTTTCACTGAATGAGTCATAGCGTCTGCCATGAATGACAACTGTCATCGTTCTCAGTGCCGACTAGCCTGTCGACAACACTGGGACTACAGAAATCAAAATCTTCGAAAATCACTCAAACATTTCTCTACAATGTTGTTGGGTCCGAAGACTAAAACTTTCTACAGTTCCAAGAGAACGGACTGTTCTCAATATTCTTCCCAAGGCCTTTAACTTCGGCTATGGCTTGCACACCGCAAAAATCTAACACAGTTTTTTTTTAAGACTTCCAGATCTCTGTAGGCTGTGGCGGAGGACGGAAAACAGGATTTCTCTTTATGAATCAAAACTTTTTTGCCACCTTCGTTTAAATAAAAACTTATTAGAACCGTCACATTTCGTAAAACCTCGAAACCTTCTTGACGATTTTGTCGATCTTTTGTCAGCTCGTGTTTCCGCCATGGTGGGTGACAATGATGGCTGACCAGGCAGGTTTGGCCAAAGGTCACCGAACACCAGAGACACCAGAGCACACCACGTGGTCAACACAAGGATCCACTCTCCTGTCACGTCCCGCAATATTATTTTTGTCTTCATTACGTAATGACGGATGTCAAAAATAACAAAAAACATAATAAAAATCACGGTTCACGGCGAAATAAACATTTATTTCTCATTTCGCGAAAAATAATTTTGGAAAATCACGGTTCACGGCTACTATAGAAATCACGATTCACGAGAAAAAAAATAGCCATTTCACATTTCACGGGAAAAAAAAGGGCCGATCACGGATCACGAAAATACCCTTTACCACCCTCTTTAAAGCGACGACTATTTATCATGTCGCTTGTATCAGATTTTAAGACCCTATAAACTCAATTCTGTTTCCGATTCGAACACCCAACTACTTGAGTGATCTCAAAAGATAAGTACATGTCGCTTTTAACGTTATATTTGCAGCCAAATTTGCTGTGTCGGGGCCAAATTTCAGAACTCTTTCTCCCGAGTAAGAGGGGATAGAGCCTTTTCAAACTGAGGTGGTAGGATACTGGCAATATACTGTATGGCTCACTCTTTGAGAAAATGTGAGACGGGTGCGGTTATTTGTAATTGCCTCTGGAAAATTTTTATTTTTCGTCGATGCTAAGCAATCGGTTTACCTCTATCTTCATTTACAAAAAAAAGTCTCTCGAAACAGATTATTTTTCAAAAATTCAATTATAGTTTCTCCCCGAATGGTTTCTCTTTTTGTTTTATTTACAGGTGCAGTTGTACGAATCCTGTCGGACATTCGTAACTAATTTAAAAGTGAAAATCATATGGTGGAAAAATATTAAATTGCTCTGATAAAGAACTCAGTACATTTCGTGCAAAACACTGGCATCGTCAGTCGCTTAATGTTCTTTCTGAAAACATGACCTTCCTTTTTGTGCCCGGCGCGCAATTTTGGCAATAATATTTAATTTCCTTTATGACAAACACAAAAAAGACAGCAACCAAGCAAAATTTAAGTTGAGAAACACGTCCATTTCCAGACAAAAACACTCTTTAGGATAAAATAGATTTCAACTTTTAATGGATTTCCTTATTTCGTGTTATTGTTTTTTTTTTGTCTTTTTGTACTAACTACTGGGTAACAGTATCTTCTGTAAACGTTATTTAGTCAGTCGCAACCTGCACTTGTTTTGCGTTATGTATTCAACCTATACAGCTCTTAAAATTGCGTATTTGTCACAATATGAAGTCGCACTCACGAGCCAAGCAGTCGTTCAATTTTATTTATTTTTATCTTATATTGTTAGCAGCAATGCCTGCGGGCGACTCGCATTCTTACCTGGACGTGACGTTTTCTCTAGTATTGTCTGTATTTGTTCCTGGGTCAAGGCCACATTGTAGACTTGCATCATAGCGATCCTGCCTTTAAAGTTCCTGTCATCACCAGTCCGCACTCCCATTCTGACGCTGTCCTGTGTACCCAGCTCTAAACCGGCTTCAACTTTCATTGTTTGAACCTTGTATCCATCAACCCACAGCTTGGCAGTACCGGTAACGTTGTTATAGGATGCGCCAACAAACTTCCAGCCGCCTGCTAGAGTTGTGTGTCTCAGTTGCTCTGTTCCCGAATAATCTCTTTTTCTGAAACGGGCTTTCAGTTGCCCATTGGACACCTTCAGCACCACGCCCCAGGGTCTCCTGGTCCTGTAGTTGAAGATAGGTCCGTCTCTGCCGTCATAGTGTAACCAGCACAGCATGGTTATCGAGTGCCGCACGTCCAAAGCTCCCCCTTCGCTGTTGGGAAACTCGATGTAGCTACTCGAATTTCCCAAAAATTCGTAAGAGCCGTTTGCTGTATTATCAGGACCTGGAGCCACCCTAACCCCCACGGGAATCCCCTGAGCACTTCGATTTGTTATTTCTTTGGTACCAAACTCTCCATTCAGAGGGAACAAGGCAACAGGTTCTGGAACTTAATAAGAGTTAGAATTACAATTAAAAATATTTCTGTAAATTAAGCAAAATTTTGTTAAGGGTAATTTTATAAAGGGTAACTTGTTATTCGAAACGTTATCCCCGAGCACAATAAAACAGCCCCGTAAAAATGACTATTCTGATTTGGACGCCATTAAAGCAACACTTATTGCAAGGTTAAGATGTATTTGTATACGGTAACTTTCCAATTTTTTTGGTTGAAAATGGCCATCACGTTTGGGTCTAATTACTCTTGAACAGTTTTTCTCTGACGTTCCTCTCCAAAGAGTGTGGCACATACTATCGTTAAGATACCAAAGCACTTTGTTAATTTGGCATCCCAAAACGTGTTATGAAATGGTGGAGCGCAACAAAAGTTTCATCATGATCAAGAACAGTAGGAATGATCTAGCGTTTAAACAAAAGAGTAACTTATTTGTTAAATGCAAGATAATTGTATTTTCTAATAAATTTTGTGTCTTTTTCTTTTATTTTACTCATATACTGTTTGGCACCATCAACCTTTTGGAAATTAGGCACCATAGAAATATTTCGATGAGGATGATGATGACGATGACGATAATCCATCTCCAGGTTTCATTCTTGCTCAATTTGTTCAATTTCTATTCTCCTCTTCCAGCAGACTGTTATTTCTCATTTCTCTCCTTAACTTACTTGGAACCTATCAGCTTGTTGTAAACTGCGCAGTGCAATGCAACGCGACGCAATATACGTAAAGTTTGTTGCTACCCATTCTCATTTCCTTTTGGGGGAGGTATGAGCTCATAGACATAACATCTATGAGCTTTTCAGCTCATAGATGTTCATGGGTAAATAAACGATCGAATAAGCGATTGAATGATGTATCTACTATTCTCCAGAAACTCGTTAAAAAGACGGCAACATTATGTACTCCCGAGTCTATACCTGAGGCAAGAACAATTAAAATTCGAACTTGCAAACCCAAATTCTCGCGGAAGCTACGAGAAAAAGAAAAAGAGAATTGCAAGTCGACCACTTGTCAACAATTCCGACAATTACAAGATATTGGGTATTTTAAAATGGATTTTGCGCAATTTACAAATTTTGGTACATTGCGTTGCATTGCATTGCGTCGTGCACTTTACAACAAGCCCCTTGCATATACGATCTCAAGGACGCTTGATCAGTCGAACTATCTGGTTCTCATGGTAAAACAGTTATCGAGAGACATTAAAATCGTGTATTTTAGAATTTGATGACCCTCATTATAAAGGGTTATTTAAGACGCAAGAAGATTTTACGCAAAAACACTTACCACAGAACTCTTCCATTTTAATTTGCATGAGATCCAACTTCGTGGAGCTCTAGTACATGCGCAGAATACGCTTTTGTAATTCTGCCGCTGTTCAAACAAACTGTTTAAAAAGTAATTGCACAGTTTACAGGTTATTGCGTATATTGCGTGGTTTACAAATTTTGATATATTGCTTTGGGCAGCGTTGTGTTGCGCATTTTACAATAAGCCGAACCCAACAAAACAGCCTTAGTTTTCCCCGGAGTTAAAATTTTATATAAGACCATGGGTATCATACGAAAGATGTATTCGGGGTTACCTTTACAAATAAAAGATCCATCGGTGTTATTGCATTCAGCGCTGGAAAAGCAGTTATGTGTTCCTTTTTCACACTCGTTAATATCTGAAATAAGATTCAACGTGGACTAAACGCGCGCAATAAGAAAAAAACAGTCATGTAAAACGACTTGTATTTCACAAAAACGGAAAAGCAACTGCAAAAAGATTATTAAGTGGGCTAAATCCAAGGTAATTTTTCCTGATATGGAAAATAACTTTCTTTTCACAAAAAGGAAAAAAAAACGGAACAAAAATATCACCTGTGCAATTGCACTCATCTCCTATGTATCCCGTTTTGCAGGTACAATTAACGGCCCCTTTGGTATTAATCTATACCGCATCAGCGTTGCAGTTGCGTAGTGCTGCTGCACACTCGTTAATGAATAAGGTTGAATATGGTAAGGAATCTCTTTAGAGGCAAGCGTTAACAATAAGCTAGCTAACCAAGCAACCAAACAGAGACCGAACGTTGTTTCAAACAAATAGCGCTGAAATATGTGGACACTTCGAAAAAAGTATCACCTTACCGTCAGTTCTGTTGTCCTGCGTCTTTGATTTCCAAATCAAATATCCCTGTTTCCCTACAATTCTTGAGGTGTTTCATAGATCAGCTGAATCGCCCGCCATTTTGAAAACAAACAAAAGCCCACTCCCAGTTCTACCCCGCTTATATGAAAACCTCTTGAAATCCCAAAAATCACTGGTGGGAAACGCTTAGACCGCTGCAAGGAAACCTTGACTATTATCAAATCGTAGGGCCGAAAAGACAATCACCAACCAACCAACCAACCAACCAACTACCCATGAATCAATCGATCAATCCATCGATCGATCAATCAATCAATCAATCAATCAACCAATCAATCAATCAATCAATCAGTCAATTTCCGACTAACCACTGACCGACCGACAGACCAACCAACCAACCAACCAACCAACCAACCAACCAACCAACCAACCAACCAACCAGGGAAAAGGCAAAACTGAGAGTTACCTGTACAGTTTTCTCCATCACCAATGAAACCTTTCTTGCAGGTACAATTGTGTCCTCCCTTGGTATTGCTACACACGGCGTGATCACTGCAATTATGTGTTCCCGTTGCACATTCGTCGATATCTGAAAAACAGTTTATAAGAAACAGACAACTTGTAACTTTAAAAGCTAGTTGAAAAAGCACGAGGCACCTGTGCTTATAACTCAAAGATCAACAGTTAAACGGTCAACAATCAAACACCTTATAGAAACAAAAACGCAGGGTCTTTTTATCATTTCAAGGGCAAAAGCAAAACTGTTACCTGTACAGTTTTCTCCATCCCCAATAAGACCTTTCTTGTAGGTACAATTGTGTCCTCCCTTAGTGTTATTACACACGGCATAATCACTGCACTTGTGTGTTCCTGTTGCACATTCGTCGATATCTGAAAAACAGTGTGAAAGAAACAAAGCTAGAGACGACTCGACTAGTAAGTTTAAAGCTAGTTACTGCAAACTCACGAGTGAAATGTGCTTAGTACCCGAGGTCAACAATCAAACAACCCTTCATGGTCGATCAATCAATAAATTTCCTGACTAACCGCTGACCAACAGACCGTCCGAAGAATCGAAAAACCGACCAACCGACCAACCGACCAACCAACCAACAAATTTATTACCGACCAACGGACTGCCTCATCAACCGTCCCACCAAACGACCGACCGACCGACCGACCGACTGACCTACCAGCCAATCAACCAACCAAACACCAACCAACCAACTAACCAACCAATCAATCAACCAACCAAAACACCAACCAACCAACCAACCAACCAAACAACCAGCGGTTTCTAGCATTGCAAGGGCAAAAGCAAAAGTGTTACCTGTACAATTTACTCCATCCCCAATAAAACCTTTCTTGCAGGTACAATTGTGTCCTCTCTTGGTGTTGTTACACACGGCATTATCACTGCAATTATGTGTTCCCGTTACACATTCGTCGATATCTGAAAAGCAGTTTAAAAGTAATAAAGCTTGAGACGACTTGTAAGTTTAAAGCTAGTTGAAAAATCACGATGCATATGTGCTTATAAGGTGAAAGTTTACCTGTACAGTTTTCTCCATCCCCAACAAAACCTTTCTTGCAGGTACAATTATGTCCTCCCTTAGTGTTCTTACACACGGCATGATCACTACAATTATGTGTTCCTGTTGCACATTCGTCGATATCTGAAAAACAGTGGAAAAGTAATAAGGCTTGAGACGACTTGTAACTTTAAAAGCTAGATAAAAAAGAACGAGGCATATGTGCTTATGACCCAAAGATCAACAATGAAACAGCTCTTAATGGCCAACAATCAAACTCTTATAGAAACAAAAACACATCGTTTTTTAGCATTACAAGGGCAAAGACAAAAGTGTTACCTGTACAGTTTACTCCATCCCCAATGAAACCTTTCTTGCATGCACAACTGTGTTCTCCCTTGGTGTTGTTACACACGGCATTATCACTGCAATTATGTGTTTCCGTTCCACATTCGTCGATATCTGAAAAACAATAAAAAACAAAAAACAAAGCTCACGACTTGTAAGTTTAAAGCTAATTGAAAAATCACCAGGCGTTATAAGGGGCTTATAAGGCAAAATTTTACCTGTACAGTTTTCTCCATCCTCAATAAAACCTTTCTTGCAGGTACAATTGTGTCCTCCATTGGTATTGTTACACATGGCATGATCACTGCAATTATATGTTCCTGTTGCACATTCGTCGGTATCTGAAAAGCAGTGGAAATGCAATAAGGCTTGAGACCGCTTGTAACTTTAAAGCTAGTTCAAAAGAACGAGGCATGTGTGCTTATTACCCAAGATCAATCGTCAAACAGCTCTTAATGGTCAACATCAACATTTTCAAATATAGCGTTTTTTAGCATTACAAAGGCAAAAGCAAAAGTGTTACCTGTACAGTTTACTCCGTCCCCAATAAAACCTTTCTTGCAGGTACAATTGTGTCCTCCCTTGGTGTTGTTGCACACGGCGTAATCACTGCAATTATGTGTTCCCGTTGCACATTCGTTGATATCTGAAAAACAGTTTAAAAGTAATAGAGCTTGCCACGACCGGTAAGCTTGAAAGCCAGTCATTAAAAAATCCCGAGCCATGTGTGCTTATAAACCAGAGATCGATCGATCAATCAATCAATCAATCAATCAATCAATCAATCAATCAATCAATCAATCAATCAATCAATCAATCAATCAATCAATCAATCAATCAATCAATCAATCAATCAATCAATCAATCAGTCAATCAAGCAAACAAGCAGGCATTCAAGCTATCAATCAATCAATCAGTCAGTTAGTCGGTCAGTCAGTCAGTAAGTCAGTCAGTCAGTCAGTCAGTCAGTCAATCAATCAATCAATCACGCAAAGATACACAATTAAGTAGTTGTTAATGCTGTAAGACAAAAGATTCAAGAGTGCTGGTTATGGCTTTTTTGTCAGGCTAATTGCTCTTATTATTGTATAGCTATGGGGACTAAGCTAATGAAGGTGAAGAGGGTTTTGTCTGCATAAACGTTTCCTTTCTCACTCATTTTCACCCTGTTTGAATTATTTTAATTATATTGCCACAAAAGGAAGACAGAACTGATTATTCTTACCTTCGCAAGTGAATCCGTTACCCGTGAATCCTTGTTTGCATATGCAACTGTAGGATCCATAAGTGTTATTGCACACTGCATCTACACTGCAGTTGTGAATGTTTGATGCACATTCGTTAACGTCTGAAATTTGAATGAAGAAGATGAAGGCGAAAAAAAAGCTTGAGGCAAAACGAATTAAAAAGACAGTTAAATGAAAATGTAAATGGTAGGAGGGGATGTTCACTTACTAGATGAAACAATGTAAATTCAAACCGTTTTTAAGTCGTTCTCATTCAGCGATAACACTCTGAATCCTACAAGCTAGCAGCTAGCAGAAGTCAGAACCCGGGGAGAGGGTGCTTTGGAAAATTTGGGTGGGGGTGTGTGGCGCACTTGTTAAAGCGTAGATACCCTATTTTTTTCACCAAAGTATGAGATTTCTTGTACTTACTTTAGAGGTGTCCCAGTATTAGATACCCTTCTTCAGACAGCTGCCATATACTATACTGTTTCGGGAATGTGAAGGGCTTGAAATTCCCGTTATTAACCTTAATGCACTCCTCAAGAGTTAATAATAACAAAAGTAATAATAAAGTACCTTCATGTAAAAACCGTACTTAATTCAAGACCAGAACACTCAGACCTCACGATATTTCAGATCAAAATGGGCAAGATCGTTAGCCTATTTCAGCTCAAAACAGATGAAATAGCTATAGGAGAGTTTTTTCTCTGGTTAAGGGGGTTGAGGGGGGGTGGGGGGGGGTAAGATTTCACGACCTACCAAGCGCTACGAATCAGCTTTGGGGAACTTGTGGTGGGATGGACTATTCACAACTATGTGTGTTGTTTTATTTTAGACTTCATCGCTTTCCTGTTGATATTTGTACATATCTTACTTCAGATTTGGACTCTCCTTGTAAAAATGTGCATTAGCATTTTCATAGAGCGGTCTTAGTTAACTTGATAATCGGTCAAAAACTAATTAAAACCATAAAAAAACAATCAAATAATCTAAAAATGGGAAATCTACCGCAGTTAAGCCATTTTTTTCATTTTAAAAAAGCAAAATCCAATCTGAAAAACTGTCTGTCAGTCGATAAGTCACAGCAAATCGCTTACGGATAAATGTGAGCAAAAATCCGTAAAATTTTGTGGCTTTTGCTTGCATATCAAATAAAAAAATGCTTAACAGGGTAAGCAAGTGGAAGGCTTCTTTACAGACAGAAAGGCTCAACAATGTCCAGTTTTTCAAATACAAGATCCTACATCCTGGAACTGAACCGAGTTAGATTAAAGCAAAAATACTCATAAACTAGAATTGAATTCAAGATTTACGAAAATAAGTTCTCTTTCACAAAAAGCCATTTGTTAAGCAATAATTAACTGAACGCAAGCTAAAATGATGTTTTAACTTCCATTAAACTACGGCCCTGATCGCACTTGCAGACAACTTTTGAATTATCCGCAACAATATTGGAGAGAATTTGACGACGAAATTTGTCCGAGACAATTTGTCAATTTCTGCACTAACATTTGCATTTGCAACATTTGCTAACCATTTACATTGGTTAGCGTTGCATTGTTCAATTGTTAGAATTCATTAACCCGAAAAACTGGATAAAGCAAAGCGCAAGAGTATCCCTGTCTTTTGCGAATTAAAGGCAGTAAAACGTATAGTAAGGGTTAATATTTTCGCCACTGAGGTCGTGGTCGTTGGCTTGTGGAGCGCAGAAAACACTCATCTGTTTACTCCAGATCACTCCAGGAAAAAAGGTGACCAGTACAGATCTGGTGAATTCCTCCCTCGATTGAAATGACCACTTAAGAACTTTCCAGTCAAGATTTCGAACAATATTGAAATATGCGCCACCATATTAGAATTAACTCGCGTTACTCTCATGCGCACCATTATGAGATGGTAAAGTTTGAAAATATGAATATATTAGCGTGAGCTTGAAAGTTCTGATTTAACTTTTTGAAGGACAATGGTCAATGGTCAATCAGAAGAGGATTGTTATCTGGAGTCATCCTTGTGCTGGAATGCAGTGAACAAGCGTGTTGTCCTGCTCGAGAGCAGGACTGCGGCTTCTTTAAAATTTCGCCTGTATTAACGCCAAAAACTAGTATCCTTGCGACAAACGGAGGTCGCTTATGTCTTTGCAATGATTTTGTCGAAAATCGTGGCACCTGCAAAGCGGACCAATCATACTTGTTTGTTTTGTCAAGATGTTCGTCCAACAAAATTTGGTCGCACTCACCTTTGCTAGCTTTGTCACTTAACTAAAATTAAATGTAAAGAAGATCCTCGCAGTTATTGACGCAACTTATGCAGTTGCGAAAAGAAAGCCTGAAAAAATCAGGCTTGCCGGGATTCGAACCCTGACCATCTGCGATACCGGTGCAGCGCTCTAACCAATTAAGCTAACAAGCCAACTGGGAGGTGGTCATTAAATTGGTTAGTAATATACCCGGGAAAGATGAAGATGAAATTATGAATTTATGAAATTCATGTATTTGAACTGCGGAATGAAGAGATAAATGTAAAGAAGATCCTCGCAGTTATTAACGCAACTTATGCAGTTGCGAAAAGAAAGCCTGAAAACATCAGGCATAAGTTGCGTTAATAACTGTGAGGATCTTCTTTACATTTATTTCTTCATTCCGCAGTTCAAATATATGAATTTCATATATTCATAATTTAACTAAAATTGTCCCAAGTGCGATCCAGGCCTTATCCGTGCCAGTTACAAGGTAGCTACCGTCAATGGATAATAAATATACAAAGATAACGTTAATGACCCAAATTGACGTCCCTCCCCCACCCCCGTCAAAAAAACAAAAACAAAACAAAACAAAACAAAAAAAAAAACGAAATTTAGCAGTTGTAACAACCTTGGAAGAAAGTAATGACCTTGTTGGCCTCGGTCTTGTCCTGAGAGAGATTATGCGAAACTGAAAAAGTTTTGGAATATTCTATCTCGATCGTACCTTGCTTGCAGTGCACAAACATAAAACCAGGAGGGCACATGCAACGGTAACCTTTGTCTGTAAATCCAGATTGGCAAGTGCCTCCGTTCTCGCAACGTGGCGGGGAATTGTCACAAGCACTCTGTATAGAGAAAGAGAAAGAAAACAGAAAAGTTAAAGTAAGCCATGTAGAACGATGCATTATTTGAAATCGGAGGAAGAGCAGAAGGAGGAAGAAGAAGAAGAAGAAGAAGAAGAAGAAGAAGAAGACAAGGAGGAAGAGGAGGAGGAGGAGGAGGAGGAGGAGGAGGAGGAGGAGGAGACTTTTGAATTCTATACTTACATCCGCTCCATGGTAAAAGAAACCCTCTGTGTTCACGAAGTCGCCATCGTGCCCTCGATGAGTTGCATTGTTTAATTCACATCTGTACGCCCCCCCTGCAATGGCCTGACTGTTAAAATTAACACTGACGCAGTTGTTTTCTTGGTAACAAAGCAGTTCGCAGGCATCCAAATCAGGGACACTGACATTTTTTATGGTGTGGTTCACCAGACGTTTGTCGGCGAAGAAGAAAAACGATGGGAATGCCAGTTGACGACATTCACCTAGAAAGCAAGAATAATCCAAAGTTGCCTTGAAACCAGTCTTACATTTAAAAAATTACTAATTAAATTAATTTTTAAACTAATTCGGAATTTTACTCGCTCAATTTTATACTCATGATAGAGGGGACGAAAAAAAATTCTCGAACGGAATTCACTGAATTTTTCACGTTCTCTCTTAATATCGCTTTTATCAATTTTTTACTTCGCCTACAAAAGCCAGCTGCTGTTGTACTAATTATAGAACTAAGAGCACCCAGAGCCTAAATTAAGACGAGGTAAACTTTCGTTGTTTTTACACTTTAATTTAATGTTTTTCTTGTCCCGTTTTGAACTGATACACTCAGTATGCAAGACTAACAATTTAATAGATTTATATATTTTTCTATTTATCTCTTTACTTATTTTGTTTTTGTTTTTGTTTTCTCTTGACTAAAAATGTTAGGGAACTTTCTGTGAAAGCAATATTTAACCTGCTGGTAGTTTAAACAAGTGGGAGTTTAATTTACATTCTACTTTAAAAACACAACGATGAAAGTCCGCGTATTTAGCCGAAAAAAACGCACTGCTTTTTCTGAGGAACTTGATTGTTAGTTTTAAGTCTAAATTTCAAATTACTGTAAAAAAATAAAATAAAATAAAATAAAATAAAATAATAATAGTAATAATAATAACAACAATAATAATGATAATAATAGTAATAATAATAATAATAATAATAATAATAATAACCATAATAATAATAATAATAATAATAATAATAATAATAATGACATTTTGCGTTAAAAAGGCTTGGCTGACCTTAAGGGCTTGTCTCCTTGTTAACTGTTGCTAAGGGGAACTAAACAAGCAATTACTTGATAAAAACATTTACCCGCCTCTTAATAGAAGTCTAATATGATCCGTTTTAATTAAAAATTGTTGGAAAGCAATTGAGTAAATTAGCATACAATAGTCGAACTCGTTCAGTACTCGTTCGAACTCTTTCAGAAAAGCACGAAAGTTGTAAAAACTAAAAGCGCTGTTAGCGTTAATACTTGTATCTACTAGAACGCCTACTATTTGTTATGGGAACAACGGTTAATCCGATGGGAGATTAAAACTGAAAAAGAATTGGTATTTTCTTTACCTACTGAAAAAGAAATTCGAAATAAGAAGTAGAATAACTACTTTGGGAGATGTTCCGGGGGTTTTCTTCGTTTGTAAGTATGACCGAAATATTAGCGTAGTACTTGCCAAAAACCAAGGAATGATTTGTCCAAGGGTAAGAACTCTGCAGTCTGACCATGGGATAGAAAATTGACATAAATCGATCCCAAGTGCCTTCAAACTTCAGCATGATAATTGACCAAAACAGACGTTATCGCTTAATGCGCTTTATTTTTCTAAACTTTCTCCATTCCTTCAAGAGGATAGCAAATAGACTGGAAATGTTGAATTGGTCGATAGCAATTCGACGGCCCCTATTGTTTTCTAATATGGACAACTTTTCCTTTTACGCTTTTCTTTATGGGAAAACTCAGTGCATTCCCCTTTGACGGTAAACCCCCTTTTGAGACTGCAAGACCCAACGTACAGAATACGTCGCATGCATTATGTAAACAAAAAAGAAGCTTAAATATTTTTTACGACTTGTAAGACAGCTAATGATCTAGCGGTAAAGTAAAGGATGATAACTTAAAGCTCCTCTGAGGGATTTCAATTACACAATGGGTGGTATCGAAATAGGATTCTTCTTTCTTGGTTCAACTTGCATAATTAGCTTGCCGAAAATGTTTTACCACTGACAGTATATATGCCTTTCAATAGAGTAGAAAGAAGTAACTTTGGGAATAGTTTCAACGGGAACGTTAATTTACATAAAAACAGCAGTTTTCGGACATCATAAAAATGGTAATTAAGCAAAACAGTAAACCTTTAAGCAGCAAAAAACTGCGTCTTATTAAAAACCTTTTAGGAACTTAATTTTAGCTTCCTATTTCGCCATATTAATTTTCTTTTACCTAATTTTGGCTTGGCGCCGGTTTCGGCTGGCATTGTGACAACAGTATATTAACGCGGAAAGCTTCTGTTGTCAAAGATAAGTAGTTTAATACAATTGTCAAGTTACCCTCGAATTTTCCTTGTTCTTTGTGCTTGTTTCGAAATAAGTCGATGGGATTATCAATTTCATAAAACCCAAGAACTGAAAACAACCGATAAAACATCTTTGTACTGGCAACGTTGAGCCAGGTAGCTTTTGACAACTTCAATATCTAATTTGCATTTAAAGGCTTCATGGAGACAACAGTAGGTATATTTGAAGGCTACAAATACCCTTATGTGCTCCACTTGTACAACAAAGTGAGTTTTAAAGCTCGAGGAGGTCAAAATAATAATGGACTGAGCCGATAATTTAACGGAACTTTTGGATTTTTGGGTGACGACAACTGCTGGTTAACTCGTTCTTTGTTGCTGAGGTGACTAAACAAAACATACCTCGGGAATAAAATCTGAACACCAGTTAAAAGACTAACCTAAAATTAAATTATCACGGTTTTGGGGTTGCTATTTTCTATCAGTTTCATGTAAGCGGCTAACTTAGTAAACTATGAAGTGGTGTTGATACCATAACATTATCAACTAAAACCTTGAAGACAGTAAAAAAAAAAACATCGTGATCAAACTTTGCCTCTCACTAATTAGCTGTATTGCAAATATTAAAAGTTCCCCTTAGGCTAACTAGATGTCTGGATAAGACAGCCTCCAACACAATAATATTGTGTGAATTGTAGAATAACTTTATCCTCTCATGATAACAGCCACTCTTTATCTAAAAACTGTATTTACAGTAGAGATTGAAAATACGAGCAATAATAAGCACTCATTAAACATGCTGGGTTAACATTTATAGGTTGCCATTTAAAACTAATATCAAACCCGGTCTCCCAAACTTACTCAGTTGCAAGGTCGGTATTCTTAATTCACATCTGAAGAATTGGTATTGGTTATTATTAATATATGGAATACATAACAAATGCTACTGTCAAATGACTAATTTTACTTCTTAACGAGGAAATGTATGAATATTTTTCCCTGATGACTGCTTTGTTTAGTTATTGTTTTTTCCTTTGAGGTCTGAGCAAACCTCTTTTTTTTTTTGCACATTTAGAATTAAAAAAAATAACCTGTAGAAACTTCTTTTCTTTATATAAGGTGCTTTTTTAATGACCAAATCATCGAGTAAAGTTGCTGAGAGCCCGTTGTCCAGTAATAAGGAAGGAGTAAAAAAGAAGGAAAAAGACGAAAGAAAACAAACAAAAAGCAAAGTGTTTTCTAAAAGAAAGTTAAGCTTACTATCTGCACAGGCTGAGGCATATTTCAACAGCGTGGAGAAAATACAAAATTGAAGAGAAGAACCCATGTTCTTTTAATACTATTATTAATACTATTTTATTTATTTATTTATTTATTTATTCTTCGTCTTTTCTTTCTCGGAGAAATTAGCTATATAGCTACCCTTGTAAATCCGAGGTGAAATAAAGTTGACGTTATGTTTTCCTTCGATCACAGTTGCATTGAAAGAATGCAAATTGTTAGGTTGTCTGGAGAAACTTATTACTTGAACCACCAGTAACGACTAGATTGCAGTTTCTTTGAACTTTATAGCTGTCATTTTCAGCAAATGGAAATACGTTTTCAGTAAGTTCCCGTCTCAGATTGCAAGCTCAGCTGTAAATAATTTTTAAGAGCTTATTTCACCAAGCTCGTTATAGTTTTCTAAAAGCGATGGCTCTAATTTTTAATAAAAGAAAGTCATTTTTTTTCCAGTGTATGAGACACACATCAAAAACAAAAAAAGAGTAGTTGGACTAAAACAAATGTTTTAAGACACTTAATACTTTCAAGGTTTTCCTTGGTGAATATTCATTAAATCACCAAAATCGGGGTTCAAATTCTCCTTTCTCGTGTAAGTATGTTTCTTATGGTACTAGTTGAGAGAACTTGTCTGAGCATCAAGACGGTTTTTGCTAATTTGGATGATCGTATGGACCAGTTATGTGGTGTTTTATCTTGGTAAAACCGTTGTCCAGTAATAAGGAAGGAGTAAAAAAGAAGGAAAAGACGAAAGAAAACAAACAAAAAGCAAGGCGTTTTCTAAAAGAAAGTTAAGCTTACTATCTGCGCAGGTTAAGGTATATTTGAACAGCGTTGTTCTCCTTCGATCACAGTTGCATTGAAAGAACGCAAATTGTTAGCTTGTCTGGAGAAAATTATTACCCGAACCACCAGTCAAGACTTGACTGCAGTCTATTAGAACTTTATAGCTGTCATTTTCAGCCAATGGACATACGTTTTGAGTAAGTTCCCGTCTCAGACTACAAGCTCAGCTGTTAAATATTTTTAAGAGCTAATTTCACCAAGCTAGTTATTGTTTTTTTACCAGTATGTTAGATCTAATGGTCAACCTTTCCTTTTACGCTTTCTATGTGGGAAAACTGTGCAGTACCCTTAGTCGGTAAATTATTCTTTTGAGGCTGCAAGACGCAACGGTAAAGAATATGCTCGCACATATGATGCAAAAAAAAGGCTTTAATATTTTGCACCACTTGCAAAACGGCTAATGATCTAATGGTAACGTAAAAGACGATAATACTGTTTATAATCGAATTAAAGAAATGTCAGTTAAATCTCTTATATAATTAAACGGTCTTAATGCTCCTCTAAGAGATGTCAAGTACGCGATGAGCGCTATTGCCGGAAAGAGGATTCTTCTTTCTTCGTTCAACTTGTGTAATTAGGTTTGCGAACATGTTTTTAACACAGTGTAAATGCCTTTCGACAGTGTGGATAAAAATTGTATAGCTTTGGGTGTATTTTTAATGGAAATGTTATTTAACATAAAAACAGCAGCTTTTGAACATCATAAAAGTGGTAGTTAAGCAAAACAGTAAATCTAGCAAAAAAGACTGCGTCTTAGTCCAAACCATTTAGAAACTTAATTTCAGTTTCCTATTTCGCCATATTAGTTTTCTTTTACGTAATTATGGCTTGTCGCCGGTTTCGGCTGGCATTGTGACAACAATATATTAACGCTGAAAGCATCAGCTGTCAAAGATAAGTAGATTAATACAATTGTCAAATTGTCCTCGAATTTTCCTCGTTCATTGTGCTTGTTTCGAAATAAGTCGATGGGATTATCAATTTCATAAAACTCAAGAACTGGAAACAACCAATAAAACTTTTTATAGCTGCAATGTTGAGCCAGGTAACTTCTGACAACTTCAATATGTAATTTGCATTTGAAGGCTTCACTGGAGATAACAGTAGGTATATTTAAGGCTACAAATATCCTTTTATGCTCCACTTGTACAACAAAGTAGGTTTGAAAGCTCGAGAAGGTCAAAACAATGGACTGAGCCCATAATGTAACGGAACTTTTGGATTTTTGGGTGACGACAACTGCTGCTTAACTCATTCTTTGTTGCTAAGGAGACCAAACAAAACATACCTTGGGAATAAAATCTGAACACCAGTTAAACGACTTGCCTAGAATTAAATTATCACGGTTTGGGGGTTGATATTTTCTATTAGTTTCATGTAAGCGGCTTACTTAGTAAACTATGAAATGGTGTTGATACCATAACATTATCAACTAAAATCTTGAAAACAGTAGAAGAAATATCGTCATCAAAATTTGCCTCTCATTTATTAGCTATTTTGGAAATATTGAAAGTTCTCTTAATGCTAACTAGAAGTCAGGATAAGACAGCCTCAAACACAATAATATTTTGTGAATTGTAGAATAACTTTATCCTGTCATGGTAACAGCCACTATTTATCTAAATGCTGTATTTACAGTAGAGATTGAAAATACGAGCAATAATAAGCACTCGTTGATACGCTGAGTAATCATGTTTAGGTTGCCATTCAAAACTAATATCAAACCAGTTCTCCCAAACTTACTCAGTTGTTAAAGGTCGCTATTGTTAGTTCACATAAGAAGAATTGGTATTGGCTATTATTAATATATGGTATCCATATATGGCAAACGCTACTGTCAAATGACTAACTTTACTTCTTAACGAGGAAATCTATCTTGTATGAATATTTTTCCCTGATGACGACTTCTTTAGGGCTTGTTTTTTAAGTTTGAGCAAAACTATTTGTTTGTTTTTTTTGTACATTCAGAATTAAGGAAAAAGAACCAGTAGAAACTTCTTTTCTTTATATAAAATGTCTTTTTAGTGAGCTAATCATCGAGTAAAGTTGCGGAAAACGCAAATCCTGCTACTTGGTAAAACCGTTGTCCAGTAATAAGGAAGGAGTAAAAAAAAAAGAAGGAAAAAGACGAAAGAAAACAGACAAAAAGCAAGGTGTTTAAGTAATTTAAGCTTACCATCTGCGCAGGTTGAGGCATATTTCAACAGCGTTGAGAAAATACAAAATTGAAGAAAAGAACCCATGTTCTCCTTCGATCACAGTTGCATTGAAAGAATGCAAATTGTTAGGTTGTCTGGAGAAACTTATTACCTGAACCACCAGTCACGACTTGTCTGCAGTTTATTAGAACTTTAGAGCTGTCATTTTCAGCCAATGGAAATACGTTTTGAGTAACCTCCCGTCTCATATTGCAAGCTCATCTGTTAAATATTTTTAAGAGCTTATTTCACCAAGCTCGTTATAGTTTTCCAAAAGCGATGGCTCTAATTTTTAATAAAAGAAAGTCTCAATTTTTTTTCCAGTATATGAGATACAGATCAAAAGCAAAAAAAAGAGTTATTGGATTAAAATAAATGTTTTAAGACACTTAACACTTTCAAGGTTTTCCTAATATAAAAAGGCGCAGGTGATTATTCGTTTAGCCACCAAAATCTGGGTGCAAATTCTCCTCTCTCGCCTGACTATGTTTCTTACGGTACTTGTTAAGAGAACTTGTCTGAACATCAAAACTGATGGTTTTCGTTAATTTGCATGATCGTATGGACCATGCAGTTATGTGGATCTCAAGACTACTTAACCCTGAAAGACGCAATTGGAAATCAGTACCAAATTATTTTTTCAAAAAACTTGGAGGATTAAATTTTTTCCTTAGGTGTAATTACGATGCAAAATACTTAGATCCTAAATTACCAATCTTTTACAGAGACATTTTATCTCTTTTTTCGGAACTAAAGTCTAAGTACAACTACCAACAAGGACAGGAAACAATTCTTTTTAACAACAAAGCTATCCTTATAGGGGGAAAGCCGTTCTTTCTTCGAGAATGGTTTTCCAAAGGAATCATATCTATTCAGGACCTTTTAAATGAAAACGGACAGCTAATTTCTTTTCAACAGTTCCAAAGGAAATATGACTGTAAAACCAATTTTTTAAAATTTTATCAAGTTATAAATGCCATCCCTAAAACGCTTCTAACAAGGGCACGTAATTTTGGAAAACTTCCAAAAGAAAGTTATTTGGGAGATCAATGCAAGTTCCAACTAGAGGAAAACATCGAAATTGACTTAGAGAAAGCAAAGGCAAAAGATTTCTACTGGCTACTAAATAATAAGGTTAACCATTCTTTTCCTACCGGCCCAACGAAATGGAGCAAAAATTTGAATTTAAACTCCACTGATTGGGGGCACTTTTTTAAGTTGACCAAACGAATTTGTAAAGAAAATAAATTGAAATAATTCTACCACAAGTTCTTACATAGAATTATAGTCACTAAGAGGGAGCTACACCGTTTTGGTATTAAAGATGACGGGGATTGTTTATATTGTGGAAATGAAGACTCTATTGAGCATACTTTCATTCACTGCCAATTTTCTAAAGCTTTTCAAAGGAGAGTTATTCAATGGTTTAATAGCGTGAACAACTCCAATCACCATCCATCTGTTAAAGAAACGTTATTCGGTTTATCTCCCGCCTCTTCACTTGAAAACAAAACTTTGATAGAAAAGTTAATTATACCTTGCTGTATATGCCTTATTACATTTATACCAACAAACTGCACAACAGACCAATTACTCTCTCCGATTACGTTAATAAATTAAACACAAAGTATAAAATAGAGAAGATAGATTAAAGTATATATTTATACCTTATTTATTAAATACCTAATTGTTTAAGATGCTCCTTTTACTTTTATTTTGTTTTCGCTCTTTTTTTCTAAACTCAATAGTGCATCTAATTTATTGTAATTGTGATTTATTGTAATTTAGTGTAACTTGCGTGATATGGATAATTGTAATTTATAATATTCTGTATTAACAAATGAATGTAATTGTACTATGTGTATAATAACAATAAAAAAAATGCAGTTATGTGGTGTTTTCTCTTGGTAAAACCGTTGTCCAGTAATAAGGAAGGAGTGAAAAAAAGGAAAAAGACGAAAGAAAACAAACAGAAAGCAAGGTATTTTCTAACATAAAGTTAAGCTTACCATCTGCGCTGAGGCTGAGGCATGCTTCAACAGCGTTGAGAAAATACAAAATTGAAGAAAAGAACCCATGTTCTCCTTCGATCACAGTTGCATTGAAAGAATGTAAATTGTTAGGTTGTCTGGAGAAACTTATTACCTGAACCCCCAGTCACGACTTGTCTGCAGTTTATTAGAACTTTAGAGCTGTCATTTTCAGCCAATGTAAATACCTTTTGAGTAACTTCCCGTCTCATATTGCAAGCTCATCTGTTAAATATTTTTAAGAGCTTATTTCACCAAGCTCGTTATAGTTTTCCAAAAGCGATGGCTCTAATTTTTAATAAAAGAAAGTCTCAATTTTTTTTCCAGTATATGAGATACAGATCAAAAACAAAAAAAAAGAGTAGTTGGATTAAAATAAATGTTTTAAGACACAACACTTTCAAGGTTTTCCTAATATAAAAAGGCGCAGGTGATTATTCATTTAATCGCCAAAATCGGGGTGCGAATTCTCCTTTCTCGTGTAAGTATGTTTCTTATTGTACTAGTTAAGAGAACTTGTAATTTGTAATTTGCATAATCGTATGGACCAGTTATGTGGTGTTTTCTCGTGGTAAAAAACAATATTTCACAACTCGAAAATAAAATTCATATCTTCGCGCCGCCGTGCTATAACCTCTAGGCATGTTCCACTTGTACAACAAAGTGAGCTTTAAAGCTCGAGAAGGTCAAATCAATGGGTTGAGCGCATAATTTGACGGAAAGTTTGGATTTTTAGGTGGCGACAACTGCTGCTTAACTCATTCTTTGTTGCTGCGGTGACTAAACAAAGCATACCTTGGGAATAAAATCTGAACACCTGTTAAAAGACTTGCCCAGAATTAAATTATCACGGTTTTGGGGTTGATATTTTCTATCAATTTCAAATAAGGGGCTAACTTAGTAAACAGTGAAACGGTGTTGATACCATAAACTTGAAAGTTGCCTCTCATTAATTAGCCATTTTGCAAGTAATGAAAGTTCCCCTAAGGCTTACTCGATGTTAGGATAAAACATCTTTAAACATAATAATATCGTGTGAATTGTAGAATAACTTTATCCTCTCATGATTACAGCCACTGTTTATCTAAATACTATATTTACAGTAGAGATTGAAAATACGAGCAATAATAAGCACTCATTTATACGCTGGATAAACATTTCTAGGTTGCCTTTCAAAACTAATATCAAACCAGTCCTCCCAAACTTACTCAGTTGTAAGGTCGGTATTGTTAATTCACATATGGAGAATTCGTATTGGTTATTATTAATATATGGTATTCACATATGACAAACGTTACTGTCAAATGACTAACTTTGCTACTTAACGATGAAATTTACCTTTAGTTATATGAATACTTTTCCCTGACGACGACTTTGTTTAGTGGTTTTTTTTTGTTGTTAGGTCTGAGCAAAACTAACCAAGCTAGTTATTTTTTTAAAAGCGATGGCTCTAATTTTTAATGACAGAAAGTCCTATTTTTTTACCAGTATGTTAGATCTAATGGTCAACTTTTCCTTTTACGCTTTTCTATATGGGAAAACTGTTCAGTACCCTTTGTCGGTAAATTATTCTTTTGAGGCTGCAAGACGCAACGGAAAAGAATATGCTCGCACATATGATGTAAAAAAAAAGGCTTTAACATTTTGCACCACTTGCAAAACGGCTAATGATCTGTTGGTAACGTAAAGGATGATAATACAGGCCCTTAACCAGGATTTTATATGGGTGAAGGGGGGGGGGGGGGGGGGTGCTAACGAGGATCAAGTGGACCAAGCAACCGAAATGTATTTTTTATTGTCTGATCCGCTTGTTTAAGAAAGTAGCAATGCATGAGAAATTGTAACGGCAAAGTACACGGTAGGAACTGAATGTTACATTTGTCGTATACAATTGTTTGAATAAAGTTTTCAAAGACTAATCAGTTTACGATTTAAAATGATTCATTAAAATACGGCGGGACTAATCCTTCAGAATTGTCCCGAGCTCCAGCCTCCGTGGGTGTTTGGTGGCAACCAGATTTTTCCACCTTATCCAAATCAATTTTAACTTGATAATGGATGTGCATTAGTGCGAGGGACGACAGCCTTTCCTGGCCCATGCAAATGTCGTCGTGGTTAGCTATCACTAAGAAGTTGTCTGTATTGCCACGACTGTCACCGTTCAATACTTCGTTGTCTCCACGCAGGGCAATGCACTGTCGACCACAGAAAAGGATGGCTTCTCAAACACATCTAACGATGTGCCCATTTCTGATAAGGGAAGGTACGTTTTTTCTTGGGGGGGGGGGAGGGCTGGGGCCTCAGAGGTGAGGGTCATTAGTGAAAGTGAGCACCAAAAGGGGAGGGCCATAAGTCATGTGAGCTATTCACGGGAGGGTGAATAAGCTAGATATTTTAAGACACGTTAATAAAGTTTATTATTATTATTATTATTATTATTATTTACATCTTTTCCAAAATTTTTTAATGAGAATTTTTGTGATGTTGCTTTCCATTTTTCTTACAGATTAAATTTTTCTTTTCACCAACTTTGATTTAATTTGGTGTTTTATTATAGGTACTAAGTTACATTTCTACATGTATATTATGCCATGGCACATAGTTTTTCTCGGAGGACCCGTGTCCTTTTTTGTTCGTATCGAGAAGTACTTGACTCAGGTATCGTTACTTCGGCTTCTTGCTGTTGGCTATCCGCTGCCTGATCTCCTGCGTTGTTTAGTTCTGAATAGTTACTAGTAGATCCAACAGTGCGCTCTACCTCGTCGGAAATGTAGGAAATATTTGTTTTTGAGAGGCAGATTTCGCATGCTAAACAAATAAACCTTTCTGTTAAAATAACCAACAGCAATGCCGGCTAGTCGGAGAAAGAAGCAGGTGTATTTTTCCTTAAATATCTTATGTTCAAAACTTTTTATACTCCTCAAATACTTCCATATTCAAACTTCAGCTATAAAACGTAAATATCCCACAATGATTGTTCGCATTTTCCTTGTTTCAGCGCGCACACATTCAATATCGAGATATATTCATATTCAAACACTCTGCGTTTACAAGGGAAACGTTCCGAGGTTTCTACAGCATGGAACATACCATGCGGTAGTGAGGGGAGGCTCGCACTTTTGTCAGTCACCTAAAGGTGGCGGGTCAGGAGTTTTTTATTAAAACGCAAGGGAGGGCCAACACTTTTTTGGGAAAAAAATAGCAAAATTCCCCAGCCCCCCCCCAGGAAAAACGTACCTTCCCTAATATTCTTCCTCTTCTCGTCATCTAATCGGTTGTTCACGTTTTGCTATCAGTTTTCAACAGAATTAAGGAAGGATTCGGTGGCGATCATTGCGTCGTGATGGTACTTCATTTGCTCATGTGTTTTTGCCTTTTCCTGAAGCTTATGCCAGTTTATGAAAGGCTTGTTAACAAAAGCGCCCTTATCTTTTCTTGCAATGCAAAGGTATCATCAAAACACAGTGTTTACAGAATACTCCATCTACTAAAGGGCTGTAGACCATTCATGGGTACTCACTGAGGTATCGTGACTGAAACCCTCTTCGGAACTGATGAAGAAATCGCGTTGGAAACTTGTAGTTAATCGATGGCACAAAAAGACATTTAATTAAGTGATATTTCTCACAAACTGGTGTCTTATTTGCAGAAAAACCACATTTCTCAGAGGTGGTCGTTATCTTCCCGATGTCATTTATTTCTTGTTGCATTACTGGTTCTAAGTGATGCCGCGTTAGATTGCCATCAGTATTCTCAGGTGTTGGAACTTGCGCAGTCTCTACAATTTTATTAACAGTGCGCACTTGTTAAGAAAGTACACATCGGCTTCTCATAGAATATTGACATCGGGAAATGACGATAAGAGACCAGCAGAAACATAGAATGTATTTTCCCTCTGTGTGACTCGAAAACTACTATTTTGATGGTTTGGGATGCCTGTGGATTTCCAGAAGGTGTTGCTTTAGATTAACCCTTCCTCCAGTGTCTATCCGAATTGTTAGTCTGTGTTCCCTTACTGGCTCTTTATTAAGCGATGTAATTTTGTTTCGAGAAATAGCGAGAAAATCTCAGAGCATAATACTGGGATCAAGACTCAGGTGGACATCGCGAAAATAAGCTTGATTTACCTCTTCTATATCTCGCTGTAAAACTGTAGCTAACTGAGATAGATCTGAGGTCGTGGTCTCAGCCGAGCTGTCTTCACAGATTGCACTGTCATTGTCAGTGTCTGATGGCTCTTGACGGGGCACTTTACTGACCCATGTATCGAGAGACTGGCAAGATTTAGCTGCAGCTTTCCTCGTTCCATTTTCCTGTTCTCTCGTACCCATAACGTATTACACAACAAAATGATTTTGCATCTTCGGGCGTTCATGCGCTCGTGCAAATCACAGGGGGCCCTCACATCAAATACGCGTACATGACTTTGCTTACCTTTGTTGTACGCGTGTGTTTGATGGGGGAAGGCAGCCATTTTGAATAATTCCGGCGCGGCCATCTTTTCGAGGTCTGGGGCGTTTGGAAACGTTTGGAAACCGTTCGTAAGGCAAGAACGTCATGCTAGCCCACAGATAAGGCACTAATAACATAACAATCTTATATGAATATATACACCAACTGATTAACGCACTTACCCCCACTAACACACACTTTCCTTCATTTGTACTCACTTTCCTTCATTTGTACTCACTTCCCTTCACTTGTACTCACTTACCTTCACATTAGTGCCTTATATGTGGGCTAGCATGACGTTCTTGCCCTATATGTGGGCTACCATGACGTTATGGCCGTTCGTAAACTCTAAGAAATAGACAAGGGGTGAGACTGGAAAGAAAGCCTTCGAATATCGTGGAATATATATAGCTAAATCTCCCTCGTAATTTCACGAAAACGGGTTTGTGGCAAGGTAAGGTGTTGAGCTAATTACCCGCGGGCAAATTTTGTCAGAATATTCTCAAAGTTTAATGTTTTGATGTCGTTTTCCAGATGCTTGATCTCGTAACATGTCTGACACCATCAGGGGGTGACAGAAGTGAGAAAAGCAAGTAGTTGATTGACAGTTTTATGGCGGAAGCAGAAAGTTCGTACGCTCTGATTGGTACATTTGAAATCTGCAACGTTTTTCGGTGCAAGGCACGCTCAATTCCGGTAAGGTGAGGACGTTTTCAATTATGAAACCTTTCGGATTTTGAATGTACACTAACATTTCATCGAACAAGTGAGAAGCAAACGATAAAATATCTTGTTCTGGCGCTCAGATAACGAATTGGCCGATTGCAGCTACGGTGTCTACATTTTTTTTTTTTTTTTTTTTATTGAAGAAAATAAGACTTTACAATATTGAATGTTGGAAAAAAAAAGACGTACAAAAAACAGATACAATATTGATAATACAGAGAAAAAATTACACCGTTTCACTACATATAAGTACAAGTACAGAGTTAGTTTACAACAGATTAATTTAATTACAATTTTAACGAAAACAAGAAAAAAAAAAAGAAATAGGAAAAAAAAAAAAAAAAAACGGTGTCTACATTCTCTTCCGTAGGAAGAAAGTAGTTTTAAAAGCGGTCTGTAGGGTTTTATTTTTATTTCGCTGTGTGGAACATTTCTTGTTTATAAGTCTCATCAAAAGCGCTAATAATTAACTGTGAGCCTAAAAAGGGCTGCAAACATGTTGATTTTTGGGCCTTTTTCTCAATGAAATCATAATAATCGCTAGTATAGTTCCCTTTAGCCAATTTTGAAAAAGCTCGTTATAATATAACTCTTTGTCATATAACTTCCGGTCATCCTTCTCGATCTACTTCCGTCACGCCCTGATGGTGGCAGACATTCGACGAAAACCGTCGGGGAGTTTCATTCTTGTCTTTTTATTATTCTCGGCACGCAATCGGAAAATCCGAAAAAATCCGATCTTTTTTACTCGCCCCAGACCTCGAAAAGATGACCGCGTCGAAATTTTTCATTCCGGATTAAACACACACGTACAACAAAGGTAAGCAAACTTCAATCTTTTATTCATGTCTACTTATTTGATGTGAGGGCCCCCTGTGTACAAATAGAGAATACTACCCGATCGACACGTTAGCAGACGTGTCTGACAAAAATCGTGAGATCGCTACCCTATCATTGGCTCGCTCGTCTAAACTCCCGTATAAAGCGTGCAGCACGTTGATTTCATTATCCATTTAGATAAGCTCGGACGTCTTTACGCTCATTGAAATGTTCTGAGTGGCTGGGGCTACTATAGGCTCAGTCTCCAGTCGTGAGTGTCTCGATGCGCCCGCGATTCTCGCCACCTTCACGGCTGGGCGCACGGGTTTGGTTATTGTTTAGACTGACCAATCAGAGACAAGCCCCCTGAAATTTGCGGGGCAGAATGCGTGGCGTAATTTAGCGGGATTTCGTCTTTCTTTTGAAATTTCACACTTTTAGGAGGCGTTTCAGGGAATACTTTTCGCATTTCGCTTTTTCTCAAGACGATACAAAAAAAACCCGATAAAATTTATGCAATCGACGTGTGGATTGTCTGCATAATTATTAAAATTGTAATGACGTCACGGACATGCAACCAAATCCGTGCCCCCAGCCGTGAAAGTGGCGAGAATCGCGGGCCCATCGAGGCACTCACGGCTGGAGACTGAGCCTAGGGCTACTAGATTGCAACTGGTTTTAGTTTGACAGTGAATACATTGCTGCTATTTCTGCTGTTTGGTTTTGTTTAACTATCACTGTAAAGTTTTAAAGATTTACTAGTATCCTTCAGTTTAACCGACTGTACTCCTTAGCTTGGACATTGAGTATCAAAATGTGGACCCCTAGTTACAGGCCTGTAATACTGTTTATAATCGAATTGAAGAACTGTTTTAAATCTCTTATGTAATTAAACGGTCTTAATGCTCCTCTGAGAGATGTCAATTACACGATGAGTGTTATCGCCGGAAAAAGGATTCTTCTTTCTTCGTTCAACTTGTGTAATTAAGTTTCCGAACATGTTTTTAACACAGTGGCTGAAATGCCTTTCGACAGAGTGGATAAAAATTGTATAGCTTTGGGTGTATTTTTAATGGAAATGTCATCTTACATAAAGACAGCAGTTTTTGAAAAATCATAAAAATGGTAATTAAGCAAAACAGTAAATCTCTAAGTAGCAAAAAACTGCGTCTTATTAAAAAAAACTTTTAGGAACTTAATTTCAGTTTCCTTAATTTCGCCATATTAATTTTCTTTTACGTATAATTATACGTAATTATGGCTTGTCGCCGGTTTCGGCTGGTATTGTGACAACAGTATGTTAACGCTGAAAGCTTCTGCTGTCAAAGATAAGTAGATTAATACAATTGTCAAATTATCCTCGAATCTTCCGTGTTCTTTGTGCTTCTTTCGAAATAAGTCGATGGGATTATCAATTTCATAAAACTCAAGAACTGAAAACAAACAATAAAACATTTTTGTAGCAGCAATGTTCAGCCAGGTAACTTTAGACAACTTCAATAAAAAATATGTAATTTGCATATGAAGGCTTCACTGGAGATAACAGTAGGTGTATTTAAGGCTACAAATACCCTTATATGCTCCACTGGTACAACAAAGTAAGTTTGAAGGCTCGAGAAGGTCAAATCAATGGACTGAGCCCATAATTTAACGGAACTTTTGGATTTTTTGGTGACGACAACTGCTTGTTAACTCATTCTTTGTTGCTGCGGTGACCAAACAAAACATACCTTGGGAATAAAATCTGAACACAGGTTAAAAGACTTGCCCAGAATTAAATTATCACAATACAAAAATAACGAGAAACTTCATTTCTTCATATAAAGTGTCTTCTTAGTGACCAAAGTACCAAGTAAAGGCGCGGGAAACGCAAATGCTGTTACTTGTTAAAACCATTGTGCAGTAATAAGTAAGGACTACCAAAAAAGGCAAAAAGACGAAGGAAAACAAACAAAAAGCAAGGTGTTTGCTAAAAGAAAGTTAAGCTTACCATCTTCGCAGGCTGAGGCATATTTCAACAGCGTTGAGAAAATACAAAATTGAAGAAAAAAACCCATGTTCTTTTAATACTATTGTTAATACTATTTTATTTATTTATTTATTTATTTATTTATTTTTTCTTCGTCTTTTCTTTCTCGGAGAAATTAGCTATACAGCTACCCTTGTAAATCCGAGATGAAATAAAGGTGATGTTATGTTCTCCTTCGATCACAGTTGCATTATTGAAAGAATGCAAATTGTTAGCTCATCTGGCCATGGAGAAACTTATTACCTGAACCACCAGTGACGACTTGACTGCAGTTAATTAGAAATTTATAACTGCCATTTTTAACCAATGTTTTCCAAAAGATAGTTAAGCTTACGACCTGCGCAGGTTGAGGCATATTTCAACAGTGTTGAGAAAATACAAAAACGAAGAAAAGAACACATGTTCTCTTTCGATCACAGTTGCATTGAAAGAATGTAAATTGTTAGGTTGCCTGGAGAAAATTATTACCTGAACCACCAGTCACGACTTGACTGCAGTTTATTAATTAGAACTTTATATCTGTCATTTTCAACCAATGGAAATACGTTTTGAGTAAGTTCCCGTCTCAGAGCGCAAGCTAAGGTGTTTTCTTAAAGAAAGTTAGGCTTACCCAGGCTGAGGCATATTTCAACAGCGTTGGGAAAATACAAAATCAAAGAAAAGAACCCGTGTTCTCCTTCGATCACAGTTGCGTTGAAAGAATGCAAATTATTAGCTTGTCAGGAGAAGATTATTATCCGAACCACCCGTTTTGACTTGATTTCAGTTTATTAGAACTTTGTAGCTGTCATTTTCAGCGAACGGAAATACGTTTTGAGTACGTTGCCGTCTCAGATTGCAAGCTCAGCTGTTAACTATTTTTAAGAGCTAATTTCACCAAGCTAGTTATTGTTTTTTAAAAACGATGGCTCTAATTATAGTCTTATATAATTAAAAGGTCTTAGCGCTCCTCCGAGAGATGTCAAGTACGCGATGAGCTGTGTCGCCGGAAAGAGGATTATTCTTTCTTGTTCAACTTGCGTAATTAGCTTGCTGAAAATGTTTTACCACAGTATAAATACCTTTCATTAGAGCAGAAAGAAGTAACTAATTAGGAATAGTTTTAACGGAAACGTTAATTTACATAAAAACAGCAGCTTTTGGAAATCCTAAAAATGGTAATTAAGCAAAACAGTAAATCTTTAAGCAGCAAAAAACTGCCGCTTATTAAAAACCTTTAAGGAACTTAATTTCAGTTTCCTATTTCGCAAATGATAATAATTTTCTTTTACGCAATTATGGTTTGGCGCCGGTTTTGGCTGGCATTGCGACAACAGTATATTAACGTTGGAAGCTTCTGCTGTCAAAGATAAGTAGATTAATACAATTGTCAAATTATCCTCGAATTTTCCTTGTTCTTTGTGCTTATTTCGTAATAAGTCGATGGGATTATCAATTTCATAAAACTCAAGAATTGAAAACAACCGATAAAACATGTTTGTAGCAGCGACGTTGAGCCAGGTAACTTTTGACAACTTCAATATCTAATTTGCATTTAAAGGCTTCACTGGAGATAACAGTAGGTATATTTAAGGCTACAAATACCCTTATATGCTCCACTTGTACAAAAAAGTGAGTTTGAAAGTTCGAGAAGGTCAAAACAATGGACTGAGCCGAAAATTTAACGAAACTTTTGGATTATTGGGTGACGACAACTGCTGCTTGACTCATTCTTTGTTGCTGAGGTGACTAAACAAAACACACCTTGGGAATAAAATCTGAACACCTGTTAAAGACTTACCTATACTTAAATTATCACGGTTTTTGGGTGGCTATTTTCTATCAGTTTCATATAAGCGGCTAACTTAGTAAACTATGAAATGGTGTTGATACCATAACATTATCAAGTAAAAACCTGAAAACAGTAAAAACAAAAAAATAATAATAATTAAAAAAAATCGTCATCAAACTTTGCCTCTCACTAATTAGCTGTTTTGCAAATATTGAAAGTTCCCCTAAGGCTAACAAGATGTCAGGATAAGACAGCCTCAAACACAATGACATTGTGTGAATTGTGGGATAAGTTTATCCTCTCATGATAACAGCCCCCAATTTATCTAAATACTGTATTTACAGTAGAGATTGAAAATACGAGCAATAATAAGCACTCATTGATACGCTGGGTAAACACTTATAGGTTGCGATTCAAAACTAATATCAAACCAGTCCTCCCAAATTTACTCAGTTGCAAGGTCGGTAATTTTGATTCACATATGGATAATTGGTATTGGTTATTGTTAATATATGGTATTCATATATGAGAAACGCTACTGTCAAGTGACTAACTTTACTTCTTAACGATGAAATCTATCTTGTATGAATATTTCCCTGACGATGACTTTGTTTAAGGGTTTTTTTAAAGTTTGAGCAAAACTCTTTTTATGCACATTCAGAATTAAAAAAGAACCTGTAGAAACTTCTTTTCTTTATATAAAGCGTCTCTTTAGTGACCAAATCATTAAAGTAAAGTCGCGGAAAACGCAAATGCTGTTACTTGGTAAAACCGTTGTCCAGTAAAAAGGAAAGAAATAAAAATGAAGGAAAAAGACGAAAGAAAGCGATACAAAAGGAAGGTGTTTTCTAAAAGGTGTTTAAGAAATTTAAGCTTACCATCTGCGCAGGGTGAGGCATATTTCAACAGCGTTGAGAAAATGCAAAGTCGAAAAAAAGAACCCACATTCTCCTTCGATCACAGTTGCATTGAAAGAATGCAAACTGTTAGGTTGTCTGGAGAAACTTACTACCTGAATAACCAGTCACGACTTGACTGCAGTTTATTAGAATTTTATAGCTGTCATTTTTAGCCAATGCAAATACGTTTTGAGTAAGTTCCCGTCTCAGATTGCAAGCTCAGCTGTTAAACATTTTTAAGGGCTTATTTCGCCTAGCTCGTTATTGTTTTTTAAAAGCGATGACTCTAATTTTTAATAACAGAAAGTCTCAATTTTTTCCAGTATGTGAGATACACAACAAAAGCAAGAAAAAAAAAAGAGTAGTTGGACTTAAATAAATGTTTTAAGACTCAGCACTTTCAAGGTTTTCCTAGTATAAAAAGGCCCAGGTGATTATTCATTTAATCGGCACCAAAATCGGCCGGGGTGCAAAATTTCGTTTCTCGCCTAAGTATGTTTCTTACCGTACTAGTTAAAGAGAACTTGTCTGAGCATCAAGACGTTTTTTTTTAATTTGCATGATCGTATGGACCAGTTATGTGGTGATTTCTCGCAGTAAAAAACAATATTTTACAACTCGAAAATAAAATTCAAATCTTCGCGTCGCCGTGTAATATCCTCTAGAGATGTTCCACTTGTACAACAAAGTGAGTTTGAAAGCTCGAGAAGGTCAAAACAATGGACTGAGCCGATAATTTAACGGAACTTTTGGATTTTGGGGTGACGACAACTGCTGCTTAACTCATTCTTTGTTGCTTAGGTGACTAAACAAAACATACCTTGGGAATAAAAACTGAACACCTGTCAAAAGACTTGCCTAGAAATAAATTGTCACGGTTTTGGGGTTGATATTTTCTATCAGTTTCATGTAAGCGGCTAACTTAGTAAACAGTAAAATGGTGTTGATACCATAGCATTATCAACTAGAAACTTGAAAACAGTGGAAAAAATCGTCATCAAAATTTGCCTCTCATTAATTAGCTATTTTGTAAATATTGAAAGGTCTTCTAAGGTTTAGTGGATGTTGGGATAAAACATCCTTAAACAAAATAATATTTTGTGAATTGTAGAATAACTTTATCCTCTCATGATAACAGCCACTTTCTATCTTAATACTGTATTGGTGGGAAAGATTGAAAATACGTGCAATAATAAGCCCTCATTGACATGCTGGGTAAACATTTATAGGTTGCCAATCAAAACTAATATCAAACCAGTTCTCCCAGACTTACTCAGTTGCAAGAGATAGTTTTTTTTCCCGGCAGCGGGACCATGGGAGTGAAAATTACCGTTAATCGATCCTAGGTGCCTCCAAACGTCAGCTCGATAATTGATCAAAAAAGACTTTTTTCGCTTAACGCGATTTACTTCTCTAAGCCTTCTCCATTCCTTCAAGAGGACAGAAAGTAGATTGGAAATGTTTAAACATTCGATAGCACTTCGACGGTCACTAAAGTTTTCGATTCTAATGGACAACTTTTCCTTTTACCCTTTTCGATACGAAAAACGCTGCAGTCCAATTTCTCGGGAAATCTTCTTTTGAGGCCGCAAGACGTAACGTACAGAATACCTTTGCATGTATTATGTCCAAAAAATGTTTAATATTTTTCACGACTTGCGGGGCAGCTTATAATCTAATGGTTACTTAAAGAATGACCATACTGTCCGTTCATTCGAATTAAAAAAATGTTTTAAAACTTTTCAAGCTCTTCCGAGGGATGTCAAGTTTAAAGACGTTTTTGTTTCATACGCGATGAGTGGTATCGCAAGAGGATTCTTCTTTCTTTGTTCAATTTGCGTAATTAGGCTGCCAAACATGGCATTTTTTTTTAGTTTTAACAACCACTTTTTTTAACATAAACGGTAAAATTTGAAGTAGAAAAAAGTGGCATCTTAGTGAAAACCTTTTAGGATCCTTCTATTTCAGTCTGTCATTTCGCCATATTTATTTTCTTTTACGAATGGCTTGCAGCTGTGCACACCATTGTGACACTGAAACAGTAAATTAAGACGAAACCTCCAGCGATGTCAAAGTTAAGTAGATTTAAAAAACCGTCGAATTATGTTTTCCTTTCTATTGATGATTTTTTTCGTAGTAAAGTCGGTGGGATTATCAATTTCATAAAGTTAAGAACTGAAAATAGCTGTTAGAAATAATTTTAAGGGCCCATTAAAGTATCTCGTTGCTATGATACGCGGTTGCCATGCACGTCACGTGCAATTTTACTTCCGGTCGTCCGCAAATTTTTCGCGCGCTTTCTGGCCTCCTGGCGCTGGCCCGTCGCCAGTTCAAGTCGCCGATAATTTTTTTTTATTTCAGTTGCGACAAACACAAAAGAAACTTTTTTGTTTGCTTTTTAAATTGATTTTAATTTTCTGCTTTAAGTTTACAACATGTGAGTTGTGCCTTTATTTCTTAAACTGGGTGTTTCAGTTGAAAATGAGCTCGAAGCTATCCACGCACGCACGTAAACAGAAAGCACAGCGATGGCTGCAAGTCGATGGGGAAATGCAGATCGCGAAAAGCCGACATTCAAAGATTTTCAGTGTCAGGTCGGGGATAGAAATGTCAGTGATGCGGAGGCAAACCGAAATAAGTACTGTGCCATCATCCCGAACCCATAGAAATCCCTGTGTCCGCGGCCGTGACTTCGAATGTTCCCAAACTAACTGACGTCGCTTGCTAGAAAACTGTAATCGATGTGCGAACCTGTGAACTGTCCTTCCGAACCTGAACAACTCCAGTGTTTAGACAGCTCTTCAAGAAACGAAGCTCTCGAGGCCACTGACTTGCAGCCACTGTCGCAAGACAGCGTGGAGCAGCATACAGCAAGAAAGGAAGCTTGTAAATTGTCCTCCAGTTGAAAGCAGCTCTATCGCGCGAATTTCATGCCCACATTGACAATGCTATTATTAAAGCACACGATAGAATACCTGACAAATAATGGTGAGCTCGATACATCTGATGGGCAACGTCTGCTAACAACATCACTTGAGAAATTAGCAAAAAGTAATTTAAGCGATCTAAAAGACTGTGACTGTAGAAAGGACTGAGAAATACGAATTTTGTTCGGTAAAACAAAACACAGTTGAAGAGTTTGAGTTCGAGTGCAGTCGATGTGGACAGAAATTCAGCTTGAAGAGTGATACCTCTGTCGTGAAAGCCACGACTCGTCCAAGGTCTGCAATACGTAACGTAATCGTTGCTCTTTCATTCCTTGTCAGTGGGCAGTATTTCAAAGATTATCATAAAATTTTCTGGACTCTAAGTCTGGACCAAGTCAATTCGACTCGGTGGATCCACATTGTTGAATGGCTTGCGCCGTTCGTAAAACAGATCGCCGACTAGAGCGTGAAAGAAGCGAGAACTGAAGCAATCCAACGGAAAAACCAATCATCATTACACATCCAGTTCGACGGCTTTTATCTGACTCGCGGCCATTATTCCAACAACAGCTCAGCTCAGCTCAGCTCAGCTCAGCTACCGACCACGATGCCAAGAATGGGAAAATTATCACCTTAGCGACCTAGCCATTTAACGCTTAGGCACCTGGCCATTGAAAAAGTAGCGTCACTTCCGGTGCCTCGAAAAATGTACTTTTCTCGTCGAGAAGTAAACGTAGCTGCTGCATTTTAAAAGAATTCGAAAAAACATCTTTTTTTCTCGAAATTTAAGCATCCTTTTTGCGAAAAAACAGAAAACAAAAAAATTATACCCAAAAGAGTGGTCAAAGAAGCACATTTTTCATTCTTATTTGTCTATTTTTCTTCGTAAACCAAAGTGCATGCTTAAATTTCCTCAAGACGGCTTATGAAATGGTACGGTACAAGAAATTATGGACAAAAAGGTAAGTCTTGAAGTAAAAACGCATTATTCTGTTTCTGATCACGTGACATGGGGCGTGGTCCGATGACGTCATAAACTGGACCATACTTGCCCTTAATAAATGTTGTCCAAATTTGGTCCAATGAAAGCATACATGTGTTGAGTTACAGCAAACTCATTTTTCCCTAGCAACGGTCTAAAAAGATACTGTAATGGGCCCTTAAATAAGGAAAGAAAAACGTTTGCAAGGCAGCGACGTCCAGCTTGACAACTTTAAACAGCTTCAATATTCAATATATTCAATATTCACCTGAGATGACAGTCGGCATATTTAAAGTACAAATTAAGCAACCTACAGTAATGATAAGACGTGCTAGTTTTACAATGACAACAAAGTGAGCATTGAAACCTATGAAAAGTCAAATTAAAGGATTAAACAAAACTTTGGGATTTTGGGGTAACGAAAAACTGCTTCGTAAGTTATTCTTTGTTGCTAAGATGACCAAACAAAAATACCTCTAAACATTGCACACCTGTTTACAGACTCCCTCAAAGTTAAATTATCAGTCTTTGGTGATAATTATTTTTATGTTTCATGCAAGCTGCTAACTTTTGTAAGAAATGAAGCTAAAGCGTTAATCATGAATTATGAACAAAAATTTGAATCAGCAGAAAAAAATCATCATCAATATTTACTTCACAGTAACTAGTTATTTTGTTTATATTGAAGGATCCCTAGGCCTAAGGCTGCCTAGCTGTCAGGACATAACATCCTCAAACAATTATAATGCTGCAATGAATTATATAGTAATTTTATCTCCTCATGATAACAGCTAATAATCATCTAAATACTGTTCTTACGGTAGAACAGACTCATTGATATGGCGGATTACCCTTGACAGATTGCTATTCAAAACTAATTTAAACTCACTCAGTCGTAAATTCGCTATTGCTTATTCCCATATGAATACAAGAATTGGTATTGGTATTATCTACGATATTGTTAATTCATATATGACAAACCCTAGCTCAGTGACTAGCTTTTCTGTTTAACGAAGAAATTTATCATATAGGATTTTTTTTTTGTATGACGACTTCAAAATTCCAAAACTCTTACTTTTTTATATTTTGGATGAAACCTGTTACAATTTCATTTCTTTTTATGTTGGTCTTTAGGCCACCAAATTTTAGAGTGATGTCGTGGAAAACGCAAATACTGTAACTTGGTAAAACCATTGTCCCATAATAAGGTAGGAGAAAAAATAAAATAAAATAAAAATAAAATAAAGAGGAGAAAAGATAAAAGAAAGAAAACAAAACGAAAAGTGTTTAAATCAAGTTAAGCTTACCATTTTCACAGGTTGAGGCATATGTCAACAGCGTTGAGAAAATACAAAATTGAAGAAAAGAACCCATGTTCTCCTTCGATCACAGTTGCATTAATAGAAAGCAAATTGTTAGGTTGTGTGGAGAAACTTATTACCGGAACCACCAGTAACGACTTGACTGCAGTTTATTAGAACTTTATAGGTGTCATTTTCAGCCAATAGAAAGACGTTTCAAGTAAGTTCCCGTTTCAAGTTGCACGCTGCTGATAAGAATTTTTAAGAGTTTATTTCACCACGCTCGTTATGGTTTTTTAAAAGTGATGAAATAAGAGAAAGTCTGTTTTTCCAATATGTACGGTACACAACAAACAAATAAAGAAAAGAGGACGAGGACTAAAATTATACTTGTTTTAAGGCTCTATTAACACTTCCAAGGTTTTCGTGATAAGAAAAAGTTGCAGGTGATTTTAAACCATTTGTTCGCCGAAATCAAGGTGCAAATTCTCCTTACCAGTGTACATATACTTCCGTATGGTACTAGTAGAACTTGCGTGAGCATAATGACGGTTTTCTGGGCGATCATTTCGTTAATTCTCATTGCCTGTGTGGTTGTTTATATATCTACGTTATAAAGAGAAATATCTTGTTGATCAGTTGTAAGTTGTTAAGCTAATTCAACATCTGCAGATGTTTTCAAAAGTAATTGTTGAAAAGAGAGGAAGTCTTTAATTCTTGGAATTTCATCAGTATATTAGGACGAGTCTAAAATGCCTCAACGTCCACAGACCGTTTTGATATCAAAAGGGAGGGTATTCGTGCAATGTTTTGAGCTATTTGTGGTTAATTGACTGAATGCAAAACTATAAATCAATAAGGCTTATTTTCTGCAAAGAATAATCTGGGGAGGAGCGTTGCGTGACGACCCTTAGAACGGCTGCGTAGGAGACTAGTAAATCAAGAGCCTTGTAACACAACTCGCCTGATAGCACAGGTCATGTCTCGCAAACTCGATCGTCTTCTCTCAGTCTTGAGCTTGGGCTGCCTGTGGCTGAATAAATGATAATGCCAGTTTTCTTTTAGACATCGTTGGCAATACACGTGTAGATGCTTTATCTTCCATCTTTTATTTTTCTCGCACCTTAATAACCATAATCTCCTTTAATTTCGAATTGTAGATACGAAGGCGTGAAAAGATTTCACAAGGGACGGGTTCCTAGACCTCAGGTAACATGTCGATTCCCATTCTGATTGGTTAACGCACCCCTACGTCACCTACGAATACCTTCCTGAAGATTTACTCACGCACACTGCCGTTCGCCATCTACTCTCTTCAGTGACCAAACACAAGCCACCCAAAATATAGAATAAAATTATCCCGGTAATTTTTTTCGTGAAAATCGCTTTTTTGTACCCTGACGGCTTGGATGCTTGAATTGTCTTTGCTTCGGAGCTAGCCTAGCCTAGCTAGTGCAATGGTTTTACCCAACATTAGTAAAAAACGAAGGAAATTGGAAAGTTTTGATGTCTGACATGTAGAATAAACGTAATTAAACATTTTGGTGCTTTTTTTGTCAGCATTTTGTGCTTTTGTTACCTAAAAAGGGTAAAAAAAACCCACGCATTTTTCTTCAAAAATGGCTTGACTACCTGCTACTTATGACGTCATATCTCGTAACCTTAACAGCTGATTCTCAGCAAACTTGTGTCAAAATGGTCTAAGGAATATGTACACAGCTACTGAAAACGGCAAATGTAGACGATAATTTGTCTTGTAAAACATTAATAAAAACCTTACGGGGGGGACGGGGGGGGCATCCAAACCCCCCAACCCCTCTTGCAAAAGGGGTTTACTTGTACGCCCGAGGGTTAACATCTGTGCAAGTGGTGACGCCTTCAACGATAACGAAAAAAATAATAATCCTTTAAGTGTAGAACTCAAAAAAGTAAAACCCGATGTTTCTAGCGAAACTAGAAAAGTAAGGATAAAATCTGACGTTAAGTAAACTCCAAAGGAATGACCCACCGGAAAAAAGCAAACTTACGAAAATAACGAGGGGCATTGGTCCCCGCTTCGTCCCCTGTTCTCGATACGTCACCCTTCCCCTGATCTTCTTAAGTTAACGAATGCATAGGAGAACAAGGAGACAGCTCGCAGTCTTGACGTTACATGGAAGTATTCCAAATCGAATCCTACATCCAGAAAAACACCAATTTGGGACTTTTACAAATTTGGGGAGGGGAGAAAGGAGGAGCAAGAAAAGGAGGAGGGGGAATGCAGGGATGTTTGAACTCGGCACTTCCCGTTATCTCGTTCCCGCCTTTCTATTGATAGTCGGCCCTCCTCTTTGTGCTGCTGTTGTTGCAAAATATGACCACTTTGTGCCAATTTCCCTTTTTTTTTTCCCTCTCGACGAATTCCGTTGATTCCGGGTTGCTGCCCGTATTTTCCCTGTGTATCCTTACTCCTCCTTCTCTCCCCCCCCCCCTTCTTGCCCCAATGCTCGGGTTTAACACTACTCAGAGTTTCCTTTACTCCACGACAATTAAACGTTAAACACGGCTATATCAATTTTAAATGGCATTTTATTTGTGCATGTTAAATACTTCCACATTAACTGTTTAAATGCATGCAATTACACAAGGGTAAGTAATTGCTACCTTATAGTAACACGAGTAAATATTTGATAAATAATGCACCTATCAACGTTTTGCCCCAGGAGATGTGTGGAGATTGATCGATTTTTTCATCCATTCTCTTGGGCATTCCAGGAATGCCTGACAAATGTCCAACCAGTATGGATCCAGCATGTACTTAAAAGGAAAACAAATCACTCAAAATGGGGATTTGATCTGATTTTGGCTCCGCTTGGTGATCCACATAGGTGCTCAACATTGCTATTGACCAGCTCGTAACGACTCGACTCTCAGTTTATAGAGCATTACGTTTATATCAAGGAGGTCTTCCCTACGATTCTGTTACAATAAACAATAGAAAAAAAATTAATGATGCAAAGTGTATGTATGAGTGTCAAGAAGTGAGCAATACTGCCCTACATAATTTTCCCCGGTCACAGGCACTTCGCATTAGTTACGATACACAGATTTCCATTGCCGTGAAGTAAAGAGCTTAATTCCTATTACCTGATCCCAACTTGAGGGTCTGAATGGGGTTTAGTGTTTAGTGTTATTTGCCCACAATTTTTAGTGTTTGCTGTTAAATTGGCCAATATTTTAATGTTTACTGTTTTCGGATAAAATACTGTTTAGTGTTTAGAAGGTTTTTCGTAAAAAAAAAATCATAATCTTTTAGCATTGTAAATACTTATCCGCTCTGCTGAAATCGCTAATAAAATCACCCAATCGCCATGCTGCCCTAACTTTGAGCCTATGCTCAAAGGGGCTTTTTAAAGGGGCAGTAGTCTCTTTTTTCTACCCATGCGCATCAGTATTTTGGGGAATCCTGGAATTACATCTGTCATTTTTGTTGAGCATTTAATGGTAAATAATATCCCATGTTATGATATAAATTAGTGAATTACAAGGATTTCTCTCACTGAGGAAAATTCTGTCTTTACACTGTAAAAGGTAAATCTTTCACATGCAACTATAGCGATTACGTCAAGTTGGCTGGTGTCTTTTCCTTGTTTAAGTGATGAATGAACTGTTTGTCCTTGGTATATAGTCGAAAATTTTCGGAATTCTCCTCGGAAATCTTCGGTAGTCCTCGGAAATGATCGGAAACGTTCGAATGATCTTCGGACTGCTTTCCGACAGTTTTGGAGCCGATTTTGTTTCTTTCTGGTTGAAATTTACTGTTGCAGTGAAGTCTTTACTGTTAGTGTTAAAATGCCTAAAATTTAACTGTTTTATGTTATAGAGGCCAAAAATTAAGGGTTAATTGTTATCCAGGTACCCCCATTCAGACCCTCCAACTTGGCCTCGTAGCTCAGTTGATAGAACGACTGTGATCTAATCCGGAGGTCGTGGGTTCAAATCCCGCCAGGGTCAAAGATTTTTCTTTGATCCTGGTAGTCATTTCTAATTTCTTCTTTAAAGGCCTGTGGCCGGGGGAAATTATGGAGGGCAGTATTGCTCACTTCTTGGCACTCACACATACACTTAACATCATTACTAATTTCATTACAGAGTGCTACGCGATACTTTATATTAGTTAAGATACAATAGAAGAAAAAACTGTTAGAGTCAACGCGCTTCACGCGTGAACGATCACGGATTGAAGATTGCATTCTTCACGTGCTCATTCCTTCCTTAATTAGATTATACATGTCCTTGTACATAGATTGAAAGATAACGATTTTTTTTTCGATTAACGAAATCGATTCTTCGAAAGTTCGCACGCAACAACGGAGATCGTAAACATCGCGCACTCGGAAGAGAAGTTTCCAAATCTCGATTACTTGAAGGATGTCATCCGTTATCAACACAGAATCTTTTCCTCCAAAAGAAAATGGTTGAGTCGTAATCATGATGCACGATTTTATAAACAGCTCCTTTTGTCACTCGATCGTGTTCCGTGAAATATCGTTCAACCCTAGAAATCACCTTTGAAAAGGTAGACGTTATTCGTGCCTCACATTCGAAGGCAAACGTTTACCAGGATCGTAAAAGCCCCCAAGCGAATTTCTTGCCATTTGGAATTAATTCATGTGCAAAATTTAACTATTATGTAAACCGCGTGAAAACCGTTAACTGTAAATTGCCGCTAAAATATGGCGGTTATTTATACTATGTTGCCAGTTTTTAAAAAGCAAAGCAAAAAAACCTCCAGCCAAACAATAAAGTTGCGTTGTTAAATTAGCAAGTCCTTTGGATTTTCTTTCGAAGGATTACTTTTGTCGATTTTCTCTTTACAGATTTATTTCGGTCGGCTTTTTGTCCTCACGATTTTCTTGCGACTCTCTTAAAAATAATGAGAATATCATGCGCTAAGGTACATACGCGAAAATTGGCTAATTACGGTATAAAAACTAACTTTTCAGTTCCTGATTGGAAAGTTCGAATTTTTATTACGATGTTGCATGAAAATTTCGAACAACAAAATCAATTATCAGGATTTTCGATTTTTTGAGCTTGTCTAACGATTCTCGATATTTACAGTCAGAGCCTCTTAAGTTTTCAGAAATGGCGTTAAGTGAAACTTTCGACATTTGCCTGTATTTTGTTTTGTAAAATTATGGCAGGAACTGCTCACGCGGCGTGCGTTTGACCACTGTCAAACTGATGACAACATAATAACAACATAATAAACCAGGTTTAACAAAATTATTTGACACGCCTGGTATACATCTTACAATGTTACATTTCTAATGCTATCAGTTTGTGCTCACTGGAATAACTATCGTTGAATAAATAATTCGTATCCCACCTCAACCCAAAAGTATCATAGTCACAACGATGCGCTCATCATGTTGGTCAATCTGTATGTGTAGCTGAATTAATCACTGCTGCGGCGTTGTAGTGAGCTTAAGCAAGATAAAACACTTCCCAGTCATCGGGTGAGAAGAACATAGTCCCAGCCAGGATTGTGTCCCATTTTTGTGCTCCGCTTGGAACAGAGTAGGATTCGCCAAAGTATGTGTAGGAATCGTTGTTGCTGTTGGCATTATTAGCAATGACGATGTCATGCGCTTGACCAAATGTTGGACCAAGATGTGAGTCCCTGTAAATTGCTTTTGATGGGTCTGTCACCAGGCTCTTGAATGGTCCAAGGCCTTCTTTGTTGCGGAGTGAAAATATGAATGCATTGGAAGTGTTACCATAGTCACCACTGGACGAATTGGAAGTGGGAGCATAGTAACCACTGGACTCTGAAAGAACAATAAAAATAAAAACAATAATATAAATTACCGTAGAATAGACATTAAACATTTCAAGAACACTCCACATTGTTTGAGTTTAGAAAACATGTTTTCAATACTTCAGTATCCATCGTCAGTTCAAGATAATCAGCTGTTATTTCTGCAATTCATAATTAGCTATTCTTTGTTATCAGCTTTGTAAATGATATTGTTACAAGTTTGTAACCATCCTTGAACTGTAGGTGGATACTGAAGTATCCGAAACATGTTTTCTAAATTCAAACGTTGTGTGGTGTTATTGAAATGTTTAATAATATAATTCCAACATTACCTTGATCTTCTTTTACAATGGAAATAAAAGAAGGTGGACGTAAGGGACCGATTTGAAATCAATATTAAAGATTTCACGAGACTGAAATCTTAATGGCTCCTTTTTTAAATCTAATTTTATCGAAACACTTTTATTAGTGGTTTTACTATTTCAAAAACTCAAGATAAACAACCCAAGCTTAGGGGTAGAACTAAGTAGAACTAAGCTTAGGGGTAGTGTCAGCATTACGCAGGTGTCCGTATCATAGAGGTGCGTATAAGGAGAAGTTCAATTGCATTTGCAAATTTTAAATAATCCGCAACCCTTGGTCTGGTTGGGTTAAGGAAAGATGCATGCTTTATGTCGAACTGGTTTCTACACCGGCGGCAAGGCAAACGAGTTTGTCAGCGAAAAGAAAACCGGCTGTGCAAATAAACGTAAACTCGTGTACGTGGAAGATGTTTTGCAAGGCGTGGGAAGTTGTATTGGTGAGGTAGGGGGAATTTTGACCGGGTGTTATTTGTGGAGCACGTAGAGCCTTTGTACCTCACCAACGTTCTTCAATACAAAATTTTATATTTACCCCAGGCTATGTCCGTGTATCCGCCGAATGTGTAATTGCCAACTTTAATTATGGTGACTGTGTGATTTTTACCGTCACACTTGCTGTGGAAGATACTGACATTCCAGCCATGGGTAGACGCACCGTGACACAGAACCCACTTTGAATGGTTCCCAACAGCAGGTGCCAGAAACTGAGCAAGGTGATTTTGGTAATCAGCATTGCCTGCGATTATAGTGGAGGCCATCGAGAAAACTGCAATTAAAACAAGAATTTTAAAGTACAATCCGTGTTTCTATAAATTTCACTGTCACTTCAACCTCCACTTTTTTTCGGTCTTCTAAGAAAGTTACCTCTGGCCAAATTAAATATTAACTGTGAAAATTTGGGAAGAAATAACCGAAGGAAATAGAAGAAAATAAAAACCATATGCACACTGACAAACGCCTGGGTTTGGGCGCTTTTAATTCAATGGCAAAAGTCATTTTTTGACCGTTTTTTTTTTAGAGAATTTAATTTGTCTATTACATTTTGATAGTTTTGCAATTGAGTGAACTACAACAAAAAAGAACAAGAAAATTAGCTTAGCCAGCAATTATACCCTGAGGAGGCACCTTGAATGTTCTTTTATTGGTTTTAATTACATTTGTACTGGAACGGGATTGCTTTTAGCTTACTCGCTTGCATAGAGGTACTCTAGTACTTAGGGATCTTTCCTTAGTCACAGCAGAACGTTAATCACGCTCAAGGCTACACTCGCGTACTTCACATTGCTAACATCGACTAAATAACACTGATTAAACACAGACTAAACAAAGACTGCATTAAGACCTAAATAAGCTTAGAGCATTACTCTTTTCATAGATAACATACAGGAAGTTATCTAACTAGCTCATACTGTTATTACATCAATATCCGTAAGAAAACTCTATGTGTGAATTTACCACAACGGAACCAATAAGAAATATAAGAAACGATCATGTAATAGCCATAGTAATAATTCAGGCAACGTTACTGGGTTTGATTGGTTAGTAGACGGAATGGATAATTAGCTGGAAATATGGAGTGGATTTCGGCATCGCGCAAAACTCAGTGAAGCCTAAAATTGTAGCTTAGATTAGTGCTTATCTTAAATAGCGTCTATATTAGTCGTCAGTATTGAAGGCGACTAAAAATTAACAGGTGAATCCAGGTGGGAGTGTTTCTCGCGCAAACAAAAAATGAAAGCGAATAGTAAATAAACCTAGTTCGCAAATATTTAGTATTGATTCCGCGATAAACTAAATTAAAGCTAAACTAATCCAAGATATACATCGTCACACATTTTGGGCAATTTTGGTGATTTTCAAAGATTCTGGAAAACCAAGGTGGGGGATCTACGATGGCCAAAATTTGGAAGTCTTCTCGCAAATCTCACGTAATAATAAAAACATATATAAAAATAATAAAATATAATAAAAAACTGGACCAAAATAAACTAAAATAAAATAAGTGCTTTGTTTGTAGTGGGTGTGCGCTTAGCTACCAAGCTAGTTTACAGGCACTCCTATCAAATAATACAAATTCAATATTTACCAAACAGAAGATGGTGTTCCATGTTTTCTAAGATATTAATGCACACTTGAGGTCCAGAAAAACTGCTAGTGGACGCACGAGCGGAACGCAAGTGCGTTCACAGTTTTTCTAGACCTCAAAAGTGTATACGCTCCATGGCCGCCATCTAGGGTGACGTTAAAGGCCGCCAGTTTCGCCACAACCCATAATATAGGTAAAATATTGTAACACATCAAAAACCCAAGGGGGAGTTCCATTAACCCTGCTTCTACCACGGCGGGGATGTGACTTTGCTTGCACGTCTGAGGGTTAACCCCCTCTCCATTTTACTTCATTTTGCTTAGTTGTTTGTTTGTTTGCTCTTGGTATAGCCATCCAAGTGTAGTAAACTCGAGAAAGAAATGACTGCTACGCAAAATATTAAACTACCGATCTTATTGTTCTTACACGAAATTCAACTTAGAGCATGTTTGACCTACTCTTAAGTCTTAACTTAATAAGTAGTCCAATCGTAAGAGAGATCCTCTCTACTCAACGTGCAACGCTTTGGTGGCAACAATGACTATCAAATATTATTTCTTTTCTTTTTACAGGGGAAGCTCTTCTTGATTCTTTTATTTTATTCTTTTCTGATAAAAAAAAATATCGAAACTAAATATGGACTATAAAATGTAATGTGGTAAATCAAAGAGCAAAAAGCAAAGCCTTTTATGAAAAAAAAATCCTTTATGGCTCAACCAGGAGACAAAAACTAAACTATGTACGATTTCTTCAGAGTTGCAGTTACAGTCGATATGAATTATTAGCAATGAATCGACAATGAAGCCGGATGGTGTCATAGAGGCCACAGCCTCATCAGTCCTAGCAAATACGTTAATTTTTTTGTCACTCTCTTGTGTGCGAGGGTCTCAATGGTGTGGTGGCTTTTACCTTTAACGGTTAAATTTGTGGCTTTTTTTAAGGCTAACGGTTAATTTCGTTTACATTATAAACGCATTTAAGGTCATACTACCTTTCCGGGACGAAAAAAATAAAAAGAGTAATACAGAAGGGCAAGAACGTGATGCTAGCCCACATATAAGGCACTAATAACATAACAATCCTATATGAATATATACACCAACTGATTAATGCACCTACCTCCACTAACACACACTTTCCTTCACTTGTACTCACTTTCCTTCATTTGTACTCACTTTCCTTCATTTGTACTCACTTCCCTTCACTTGTACTCACTTACCTTCACATTAGTGCCCTATATGTGGGCTAGCATGACGTTCTTGCCCTATATGTGGGCTACCATGACGTTCTGGCCTACAGAAGACTCTCAGGTAGAGAGCAAAAAGGGGCCTGGGCCTTACTGCTTTTCTGTTCGGCGCAAGGACAGAATGTGTAGCTGTCGTAGCCGCATTGAACACGAGACGAGACACAACAGTCTTGACAAGAGATCTTGATGCTTTCAAAATGACAAATCGTAGGTACAAAAATTTTTTACGGTTAACGGTTTCTACGACTAACGGTTAAAATGTTCCAATTCTTACGCCTAACGACAAAATTTGCGGCTATTTTACAGCTAGTAACGGTTAAATGCATTGAAACCCTCTAGAAAGCAGTTGCTTAAATTGTCACGCACTGCAAAGATCATTCCACTTATTTCAACAAAGAACGGTGTTTCTTTCAATTAGGTGACTAAATAATCTAAATAATTTACAGTGCAGCTACTCGAACCAGGCCACTTGGAAGAAGATTGACCAATCACAACGCTAATTGAGAACAAAAGAAGGCAACATTTTTTCATAAACTGACCAATAACGTTGAAGGATCGATCTAGACAATATATTTCCAAATAAATTTGAAACTGTCTCATTCTGCGGACCTCTCGGGAAATAGTCGAATTTTTTCATTGGTTACTTCAATGATGGTTTTTTTTAACATTTTGAAACGGTGCGGTGGTGACTCGATGTGATTGAAATCTGGGGGACAGTTTTTACGCGTCACATAAGCAGTAAGCTTATTGTAAATGTAAATGTTTCCAAAATGGCTTTTGCCCAGAAAATACAAGTAAGACTGAATCGGGAGGGCGGCAAATACGGCAACAGTCGCCGACATTCCCAGCTATTACGAGATTACGTTTCAGACTTGCAACCCCGCTCACCTAAAGGATTTGGATTTCCTTGCAGTATTTAGAACGCAGCTGCGAAAGGGCTGCAGAAGCCAGAATCAATACATCAACGATAAGCACCTGTTGATTAAAAAAGCACTTAGTAAATAAGGAGGTTTGGGAACCTCTGTTTATTGTTGAACGATCAAAGGGCGCAAATGTTGATATTTATCTTTAGATCTGTGTTTGTTTATACTCGCTGCGTTGAACGAACGCTTATCAGAATCAAGCAAGTTTGTTGCGTTACCGAATTTCATTTCGGAAAAGGTTTGTGCTACAAACAAACTCATGCATTAGCTGTACTGCTGAAGTGAAAGTATTGTTTAAGGTTTGTTTATGGGCGAAAATTTTGTTATCAATTCCGAATTCGACATCTCAATGTTCTACTCAAAATTTAGCACATTTAGGATCAAAAGCAACCAATTGTAGACGTGACAGTTTCCTGAGCGGTCGTGATCAGAGGCCACGGTGTCAAATTTTTTCGAACGTGAATTGTCTTCCTGCTTCAACGCTATTGGTTGTTTACAAAAAATCTTTGCTACTTTGCTATCTTGTTTTTTCAAGTAGCGTCGCGATTGGTCAATTTTCTTCCAACTGGCCCGGTTGGAGAAGCCGCACTGTAATATGTCTTAACTTAAAACAAAAACAAAACAACAACAACAACAACAACAACATCAACAACAACAGATAAGGTCAAGTCATCATTATTTTAGGAAGGGGGTTCGGTAGAAAGTTAGCCTGGGTTGTTAGATGTGCTGTAGCTGGCTGTGTTGATTGTCTAGAGGATTGTTTTGTAGAAGAAAGAGACAACCGCCAACACTAGGGAAACTCTAAATATGCTGCTTTCTTTTGGCGGAACAACACCGCGGTTATGGTTAGAAATCTCACGTCTAGGTAAGTGAACTTTTCTCTTGTAAATACCGTTTCCCCAGACTGAAATTCTAATGACACCAGAGTTCTTAATTGAGGTGGGATAGCCCGGCGAATTCCGGTCCAAACTAAGAAGTTTGTAATTTCAAAACTTCTCTTCTTGCACTGTTGTAGGATTCTAAGTTATTCATGTTAAATAGCATATGCTTGCAAATTAATATCCCAGCTTTACGTAATGTGGATAGTATATATATGTTATTCACCGGCCGGGAGGTCTGTACAGGGAAAAACTGTGCCCGAGGTCTTGAGTACGGCCCAAGGCCTCAGGCCGAGGGCTGTACTCAAGACCGAGGGCGCAGTTTTTCCCTATACGGACCGACCTAGGCCGGTGAATAACGTGTTTATTTTTTTTGTAATTTTGGAGGTGGAACGAGGCAAATTGGTTTGAGAACTGTTTGTAAACAGTCCTTCTACGTGCGATAGTTCCCACGATCAAAGTTAAGTTAAAATTATTAAGCTCACGAAAAAGAGCCGCTAGCAAACCGTAGTGATAAAGATTAGACTAACGATAAAACAATGCCAAAAATATATCATAAAACAATAAGCGTTAAGAACAAACCTCGACGTCTCATAGCAAGAAGAAAGAAATAAGCTTTGTCTTGTTGAAGATGAAATCACACCTTTAAGTTTGGTTTTCAAGACCGAAAGATCTTTAAAAGAAATAAGATTTTCAGTGAAAACTAAGGCCACAAATTCCACTGCGTATCTTAGTATTTTAAACATTTTTGTTTGTTCTTGGACAAGATTTTCGAAAATAGATACTAAACTGTATAAAAAAACCCGTTGACATGCAGCAGTTCTTGTCGATCCAAGACACAGCGTTGCGAGGTTTCTTGTTTGATAATCATTCATAATCATATTGTCTTGAATGAAGCTAAACGGGAGATTAGAAAAGAGACCTCCAAAGAAAATAACGAAATTTCAACCGAGAAACGGAGGTCAAAAGACTACCTCGCAGTTAACCCGTGTTAAATCAAATGGCGTGTCGATAAGAAAACTACAACTCGAAAAAAACAAGCCAGCAAAATTTTCTTAACAAAAACACAGGAATACTCGCCTTTTTCGGAGAATAACCAGGCCTTTTATTCCATTGCTTATTTTTTCTTTCACTTTACAATGGTTAGTGAGAGAAAAGTTCCATTTTAAGAAGAAAAATCCAACATTTTGTTGTGCGGGAGTAAAATGATTTCATTTCAAGTTTTCCCGCGGATTAGAGCGGTCCGTACGCGGGGTCCGGATGGGAAAATCCGGACCGCTGGAGCGCGCGTCATTAACCAATCAGATTCAAGGATTTAGGATCCCGGACCGCTGAGATGCTTCAGAAAAGAATAAATGGTTTTACCATCTATTTTAATGTTTTTATTGTTCCAAATAATGCATTCAGAAATTGGCCGTTTTGTCGAAAAGTCTGCTCTTAAATCAGCCCACCACTGGAGGAGTTCTTTGTAAAATATGGAATTAATATTCTATTCATTAACATCATAATTGCACTTAAATAAGAATCTTCCACCAAAGTCTTTGAGTAGATAGTTAACAAATGTCTTCCATGGAGATGAACCTCCGGCAAAAAGTCTGCCAAGCTAGGCTAATCTCAACGATTTAATTGAGCTTTCCAGGTCTACTAAGTTTAGGCCTCCATACTTGATATCATTAATTATTGCTTGTCGAGCTATTTTATCAGGTCCTTTCCATAAAAAAATGTAAATAATGTTGTTAAGTTGCTTGATAAATTCGACTGGAGTAGGCAATACTGACAATACATGTAACATTTTTGGAAGCAGAAAAGATTTAAGAGATAGCACAGCAACGCCTCTGGGGTTGACATGGTGTAAGAGCGTTAAGGCCCTAGGGATAGTTTTTACTTATAATGCATATATTCAATTACAAAAAAAACTTTTATGATAAATTAAAAGACATCCGAACTCATGATCAGACGCGGCTGTGGAGCTGTAGAGGCCTGTCGCTTTACGGTAAAGTTACAATCATTAAAGAGCCAATCCACATGGCTTCAGTTTTAGTGTGATTTACTTTCAAACCAGAACAGGCCCTGAATTGATCGAGCAGACGAAAAACAAGCTGTGCTCACTCAGTATTAGGCACCAAAACAGAGAGATCGTCAGCGTATTGAACTACAACTATGGCCATAATTCTTGGGACACTTTGCTCAAATGGCGTCCCGTTAGCGTCATTTGAAAAATTCTCTTACCTCGCCCCCTTCCCCCCTGTACAATGTTGAAGTTAGGATTTGAAACTGGTGACTGATCTTCAACATTGTTTGGGGAGGTGGGGGGGGGGGCACAGATAGTCATAAAACCTGTAAAAGACTTCTAATTACAGTGGAAATTACATTTTCTTACTTCTCACTGAAATATTACCAAGTGTCCCAAGGTCTAATGGCCATAATTGCAACTATGGCCATAATTCTTGGGACACTTTGCTCAAATGGCGTCCCGTTAGCGTCATTTGAAAAATTCTCTTACCTCGCCCCCCTCCCCCCTGTACAATGTTGAAGTTAGGATTTGAAACTGGTGACTGATCTTCAACATTGTTTGGGGAGGTGGGGGGGACACAGATAGTCATAAAACCTGTAAAAGACTTCTAATTACAGTGGAGATTACATTTTCTTACTTCTCACTGAAATATTACCAAGTGTCCCAAGGTCTAATGGCCATAATTGTCTATAGACCAGTTTGAAAGAGAGAGCGTTTGTCGCTTAGAATATAAGCTTTGACTAGTAGAAATAGCCAGTCTCATTTCGGAAATAGCTCGAACAAGCCATAGTCTTGGGTAGTTAGTATATTTTATCATCACATGCGGCATTACTTTGCGGACTATTAATTGAAGATACAGGAAGTGGTATTTATGACATCTTTTCATATTTTCTTTTGGGGCTAAAATATGCGTTTATAGGGTTCTGTGCCCATTTACTGATATAAAAAAGCGTTGTTCAATGACAGGCAATATTGCTATTTTCACAAACAGTCTGATTTAACAGAGGAACGCTATATGGGCGTTGAAACAGCTAAAAAAGCGACAGTACTCACACAAATTGTCAGGCGTAACAACACAGGTTATTCAGGTTTACTTTTGTTTTCTATGGCAATATGTTAACAATAGTTTCTTCAACTTACTGAGATTGAAAAGTCTCGAATGATGCCTAGCTATCGCATTTTATCAACAGTACTCACCTATAGACAAGAAGTAAATATTCCCTCTCTTGTTTATTTTAGTGCAAATATGCCGAGTACTGTGCTAAAGTCGACCAAAACGAGCATCATTGATATGGAAAACCTGATTAAACTATTATTCTAATAGGAGTGATACATTTGAACCACTTTTACTGGGATTCTTTCTATTCTAGAACGAGAAAAAGCAGAAAATGTTGCTGAGTACTGTTGCCGAGTACTGTTGGCGTTACTCATTAACCATGACGTATTATACGCGTGACTTGAATTCCAGTTCGAAGTGTCTGGTGAGGAACTGCGATTTATTAGCATTCAACGGAAAGAAAATATTTTCAAATGCAGAGTGAATTGTGTCACTTGGGTAAAAAGGGCACCCTATAGCCTCATTGATTTGCTGTTGGGACAATAAAAATCCGTTTTCAAGCTTGCTCAGTCAATGCTATTACTTCGTAAAATAAGCCTTACATTTGTTGCAAGTACGTTCTCTCTCTTTTAACAGTAATTAGGGTATCGTTTTGGTGTGATAACTTCGTCTTTCAATGAGAAAAGTCAATCGAGTGTATTATATTTTACACACCAAGAACCGTTCCACCAACATTTTGCTGGAATGACACTTACCCACCCCTCCCCCAACTATTCTTGTGTCACATGGGCCATTTGTAATGCAAAACGCCCGCAACCACAGTTTACCACTGAAACTGTACACAAGTCACAGAGTTTGGTTGGTTTGCAGTTACACTGGGCAATTTCATCATCGATCTCATTCGGACAACTATGGCCATAATTCTTGGGACACTTTGCTCAAATGGCGTCCCGTTAGCGTCATTTGAAAAATTCTCTTACCTCACCCCCCTCCCCCCTGTACAATGTTGAAGTTAGGATTTGAAACTGGTGACTGATCTTCAACATTGTTTGGGGAGGTGGGGGGGGCACAGATAGTCATAAAACCTGTAAAAGACTTCTAATTACAGTGGAGATTACATTTTCTTACTTCTCACTGAAATATTACCAAGTGTCCCAAGGTCTAATGGCCATAATTGCAACTATGGCCATAATTCTTGGGACACTTTGCTCAAATGGCGTCCCGTTAGCGTCATTTAAAAAATTCTCTTACCTCGCCCCCCTCCCCCCTGTACAATGTTGAAGTTAGGATTTGAAACTGGTGACTGATCTTCAACATTGTTTGGGGAGGTGGGGGGGGCACAGATAGTCATAAAACCTGTAAAAGACTTCTAATTACAGTGGAGATTACATTTTCTTACTTCTCACTGAAATATTACCAAGTGTCCCAAGGTCTAATGGCCATAATTGTAGCTTAAACTCTTCTTTTCCAGTTTTGAGGCCTTGAATATCCGCATTGCTTTGAATTGCAATTGCTAACGTTTCCGCTGCAATAATAAACAAATAAGGAGATAACGGATCGCCTTGTCTTACTCCCCTTTGTACTTCGAAATACAGTGTACATTAAGTCCATTATTTGACAGACAACTGGATATTTTTGAATAGAATGTGTCAATCCATCTAATAAGACCGGGGCCAAAACCGAATGCATTCAAACATTTTAGCATAAAATTCCAGTTAAGACTGTCAAACCCTTTTTCAAAATCTATAAACAATGGTATACCCGGTATGTTTTGTTTTTTGTATAATCCATTACGTCCAAGATCGATCTTGCTGCTTCACCGATAATTCTACCTTTGACATACCCTGTTTAAGTAGAGTTAATTATTTTAGGCAAAACTGGAATAATTCTAGCTGCAATTACTTTAGATGCTATCTTTAGTTTGCATCCACGTTAATTAAAGATATCGGTCTCCAATTTCCTAAATAGTTCCTGTCTTTCCCTTTCTTTTCAATAAGGGCTGGTGATAATGGCTTGCTTTTGCGACGAAGACATCTCTTTGTTATCAAACGCCTCATTGAACGAGTCAACCATAAATGCTCCAATGAGTGGCCAAAAAGTTCTGTAAAATTCTATTAGACGGCCGTCAGGACCAGGAGTTTTACCTGTTTGAAAAAAGCCCAAGATTTTTTCGCATTCGTCAAAAGTGATTTTACCTTCATAGCTTGTCCTCAATTCTTCGGGAAGCTTTGAGATATTAGGATTTTCCAGAAAGCGCTTGACTTCATCAGTATTGTGATTCTTTTGTTGTCTTTCATACAATTTGCTGTAAAGCGACTTTTGAGCGTTCATTATTTGGAAAGGATCTGTTGAAATTATGTATAACTTTCTTATGTGTTTTTTGATACTATTGCGCTTTTCTAAAATTTAGGAATTACTTGCTGTTCTATTCCCCATACTCGTTCCAGCGTGCTCTCGAACGAACAATTTTCCCTCGACTTTCTCTTCATACAGTCTTTCCATTTCACTTTTTAGTTTTTCAGTTTCCAGTTTTGTTACATTAGAAGGATTTTTCTGAAAATTATTTAATGCATCTTGATATTTGGTGTTAAGTTTATTCTCTAGATCTTGACGATCCCGGGAAATTTTCTAGGATAAAGAAATTGAATTCGTCTTAATTTTAAATTTTAACCAATCCCATTTTAGCCTGTTGTTTGATAAATCCTTCGCTTCTTCTATCCAACTGGTTAATTCCTTTGTTATCATTTCCACATACTCTGGTCTGCTGAGTAAAGAAGTATTTAATTTCCAAAAGCCTGGACCTTTGCAATTACATATAAATAGAAGTCAGGAACTATAACTTGCCGAGTCTGCTTTATATTTACTTTAGCCGGTCACAAAAAGTGTTTAAATGATAGGAATGATAGGTGTTATTATTAATGTTATGTAATTACGAACTGCATAATGTTGAAATAAAAGTGGAAAAAAATACAGAAAAAGTGAACTTTTCGTTTGTACGTTTTTCTTGTGTTGTAATCTGTTTTGATTGCCCTATTAAAAAGGTTTTAAAGTTAGCTAGAGGGCTACCTTGTGTTGTTGGTTGAGTTATGGGTAGCTGCGATGATTGTCCTGTAGACGAAAGGGAGAATAAACTTATGAAAATCTCTAAATTGTCTCATTTCTTACTTTACGTAAGGTTGAAGCAGCGCCGACGTACTACTTGGTAAGCAGGGTTACTTTAGGTCGTTTTCATTTTGGTAACTTAGATGGTTAATAGAATAGTTTTAAAATATCTAACAGCTCAAATTGAGTATGTCAGCTACACAGTTAGAAAGTTACCTTTGGTTGTTTGCTGTGTTGTAATCAGCGTTGTTGATTGTCCTGTAGAAAAACGGGAGAATATTAAACTTCACAAAATGATTCAAAAGCAGTCAGCAAAGGAGTTCCTCCTTGATACCTATACAGTGGTTCATCTATCTAGTCAGTAAATAACCTTGAGTTGTTGGCTGTGTTTTATGAGGCTGTGTGGATTGTCTTGTACAGGTAAGGGAGACTAAACTGATGGAAATGCTCGAAAATTTGGTTTGTCGGCCACATAGTCTACATAGTTAGAAAGTTACGTACCTTGCAGGGTTTGCTGCGTTATAGGTTGCTGTGTTGATTGCCCTGCAGAAACATAGGCGCGCAATACGCGCAGAGCCAATGACGTTTTTTTTTTCACAATATGGTGAAATTTGTCCCGACAACCTATGGGACTTTACACCTCCGGTAAGTCCCACCCTAACCCCTCAGCCCCCCCCCCCCACCACCACCACCATCAAAAAGATCTTGTGGTTATCCACTATAAAACCTGGTAATGATTCAGCAGCGTGACTACGCGGAGTAAAAAAAAAACCGAAGAAAGCTCTTTGTTTCACCGTTCTTCAAAGAACACAGACAAAAACAAGTAAACTTAAACTTAAACTCACCGTCGAAAAATATTGCATACATAATTTAGGCAAAGATCAGTGGAAAGTTAACAATTTTACTTCAGAAATAAATGCAAGTTGCAGTTGAACCTTTTAATTTCTTACTTCTACCGGCGAATATCCAATACTTTTCAGTGCTCATAAACGGTCAACTTTCTAAAGGGTGCCGTTTTGACGCTCTGCGTGATTTGCGTGACACGCAACTCGCTTTACTTTGTTTAATTTGTAAGGTTTCAGACGTTTCAGGCAACCACTTACGTTCTTAGTACATTGTATTGTCAAAACAGGAGTCTGCCATCAAACGGCGTTTCTTGTATCCACAATATTTTCGTTCGAAATCGGTTTGAACTAGCGTTTATAAACACGACTGAAATAGTTTTGCAACTACATTTATTTCCCCTGTTATTTGAAGTTGCTTGCTTTGTAATCAAGTCGGCTATAATAATTTTCGTCTTTTTGCTTCACAAATCGACCAAAGTATGTTTACATTTGTAACTTTCCCACGGTACAAAGTTATTTTTAGCTCACGTGTTTATTTGGAGTCTCAACCTACAGCCGAATAAATTTCGTTTGCTTTACCTTCGAACAGTACGAAAATGTTCAAATTCAGCTCGCTTTCCAGTAGATCCAACAGGTCTCTGTTAGAATGCTTTGTCACATATCTGTTGTTGTTAATCTTTCGGTACTGTTTCGGTCGGTTCGAGATGTTTCAAGTGTTGCGTTACATTCCTTATAAGGCTGAAATTACAGCTGTCAACTATGCAAATTTCTCAACATACGCTTTACACTTTGAGCTATGAATAACCCCGAAATAACGTTTAGTATCTTGTTAAGATTTTACTACATCCATCCTCTAATTCCTTGATCACCACTGTGACTTGGATTTTAATACTAGTTTCATTCAAGTTTTTCAGTTTTAAGAATAGCTAGCAACAAGCCGCGCAATTTCTGATTTAGTTTTAATTGGGTTCATGTTTTATAACACGCACACAAAAATGACACTGCAAATTTTAGATTCGCTGTTACCTAGAGATAATCCGGAAAAAGTTTATGCTGTTTTACTCTACTCTTTTCACTATCGTTATAAACTTGGGCTTTAAATGTTGTTTCTTTCACTGTTAATTAGGGATCGATGTAACGTTAATTTCCACGTTCTGTTCATACAACATCTCAAATTGGCAAGTCCGTCTTGTATTTGCTGCTGTGGAAAAATGTACTTCAGCTAAGTAAACACAGGACTACAACGCGAATAAAATCCTGCCAGACCTCACGTACACAAAACAGGCATTCGAAGTAGATCCACACTTGCGAATGCAAAACACTTCAAAGCCCGGGGGTCTTACTCCCATAACATTAGCTGTATGGGTTTGTGCCGCTGATAAGGTAAGACTTTCAATGTCCCGGTGCACACCCCCACCCATCGTCTCACAGAATATCCCCCCAGCCTCACAAATCGTAAGACAGACATCGCACGTACGTACGTCTATCGTTGATTTTTAGGCTCTGACAGTAGCCATATGACGTCACTAACGTGACGTCATTGGCTAAAAATGGGAGCAAAAATTGCTAAAAATGTTTCAAAATGCTACTGTTTAAAGATAAGAAATATTATGGGAATTAGTAAGAAGGTTGATTTGTACGTCTAAAAGTTATTTCATTCTTTCGTTTGCAACCGGCTTGTATGCTTTTTAATTAGTTCGTGTAGATTTATCAAATAATTTTTTTTAGTGAGTCAGCTTGCTTAAGTTTAGTTGTTGGCTGTGTCGGGACAGTTTGGGTTGGTTGTCCTGAAGAGATTAGAGAAATATACAATTATCTTTGTAAAACTGGTCATTAATTAAGAATTAGTACTGTGTTATTTTAATTAGCTGAGTAAATAATCTATTCAGTTAAAACTCCCTAGTTTATGTCATTCGGAAGCTGGTTCAGTAGATAGTTACCCTGGGTTGTTGGTTGTATTTTATCTGGCTGTGTTGATTGTCCAGTGGATTGTACTGTAAAAGAAAGAGACAACCGCAAACGTAAAAGAAATTCTGAGCGTGCTATTTTTTACTTATTTTTATTTATTTATTTATTATTATTATTATTATTATTATTATTATTATTATTATTATTATTATTATGATGATGAATACAAAAGAGTATAAAGGGGCAGAGACAGAGTCTTGGGGCGTTGGCCTGAATATGTAAATCTCACTAAAGTTATTTACGGCATCGGAAGTCAAATTCCTGAGAGGTCTCGCACATTTTAATCGATTGATTGTCATCAAGTTAACCGAGCCGTGCACATGCAGAAGCATGCAATACAATATATTGTAATGGCGGCTGTTGAATATCCAACATGACCTTTTCAACTGGGATTTACAGGCGTCTAGATTTCAGAATCAATATTTCAGATGAGTCTGATGAGCGTGTTCCAGAACAAGAAATTGAAGGTGGCGTTTCCAATCGTGAGGGTAAATAAGCGGTGGTTTGTCTTTCTAAGAAGACTCCAATTCTGTTTCCTCATGCGGACAAGCCGTGAGAAGAAGTCCGCGGATCGCAGTTAAAGCTGTAAAAGGTCTTCTCGTTAAGAAGAAAACGACCGTTTATTTCTTTGAACAGCTTAACTTTCATAGAAAGTTAAGCTGTTCAAAGCGTGGGCGCATTAGACTTTTTTTCAAAGCTCTCACGTCCACGCCCGGTACTGGTAAGATTTGTTTCAAGAATGTCGTCTGTCTTTATTGACAAAGACCTCTCCTCAGAGTCTGCGGAAATACGAGGAAAACTTAGAGCGGCGCTCAAGAAATCCAAAGAACTGAACATATGCGGGCTTTTCATTAAAGGTAACAAACTATTTGTTAACAGCAGTAGCTACATTTTACAGCGGATAAAATTCCAGATTACCTGCTGCCTTCTAAAAAGGGCAACGAACATTAAATCTACCTTCCCCGGAAGTAATTATTATAAGTAGTTGTGTCTATTGTTGTACTTCGTTATTGTTGTAAATTGCTTTTTGTTGAAGCTAGTTTAATTTGTTTATATTTAATTTGTTTCCTTTTGCTGTTCGCTTTTTTTTCTTAATTAAGCTCTTTAAATCGCTTTTTTTTATAGTAGTAATTTTAGGTGTCTTTGTTTCAATTTTGCCTTTATTCTTTATACAAATCAGGGAGAGTAAATGAATCTTAAAATCGGATCTTTTAATGCATGGGGACTTAAAGGAGACTGGTCTAAGAGACGAGAAATTTTAACTGGCTCAAATAAAAAAAAAAAAGGTAATATATTTCATTCAAGAAGCTCATTGTACGGAGGATAATATACATGATTGGCGAGCTGAATGGGGTTATCAAGCCTTATTCAGTTGCGACTCTAGTTCAGGTGGCAGGCGTTGCCATACTTTTTAATAATAACTTTAGCTTTCAGATCTCGGGAACATACATTGATCCCGAAGGACGTTTTATGATATGTGACCTAAGTACAACTGGAAAATTTATAACTTTGGTAAACATTTATGCCCCTAATGAAGACGATCCGAATTACTTTAGTTCGGTCTTCAATCAGCTATTCGGTTTCTAATGTGACGAGATAATAATTGGTGGCGACTATAATTTAGTACTTGATGTCGAAAAGGACAAAAAGGGTGGAATTGCTAGAACACAAAAAATTGCTGAAGTGATACACGATTATTCTGAAAACTTAGATTTAGAGGATTCATGGAGAGCTTTAAATCCCAAAGGTTCTAGATAAACGTGGCGACATAAAAAGCCTGAAGTACATTGCAGGTTAGATTTTTTTGTTGTAAATCAGACCACCCTTTCTAATACCATCAGTGCAGACATATTACAGGCCACAAAACGGACCATTCGATGATTACTATAGAAATCTCTTTGCATTCCAACAATAGAGGTCGAGGTTTCTGGAAACTCAACACCTCACTTTTAAATGACATTGAGTATGTTAATAAGATTAAAGCAATTATAAAAGAAACTAGAAATGAATATGGAAAAGATGATTCTGTTAATCCAAATTTACTATGGGAAATGGTTAAAATGAAAGTGAGAGAGGAGTCTGAAATATGGAGCGTCCTAAAAAGGGAAATTTCAAGAAAAGAAGAGGAAATAGAACGCTCAATTGCAAAGCTAGAAAAATGTCTTGGTGAGAAATATGCAGATGAACATCGAAAACAAAAAGTCTGGTCTCACCTTGAAACAAAAAAACGCGAACTGGGGCTGATAATTGAACACCGAACAAAAGGAGCGATTGTAACATCCAAAAATCAATCGTATAATCAAGGAGAGAAGAATAATAAATACTTTCTCAATCTGGAAAAGACACACTGTAAACAGGGAACAATAACCCAACTAAAAGTGAATACAGATAGTGATGATCATGTTTGTTCGGACAAAGATATTTTAGACGAATGCGAGTCTTTTTATCAAAATCTTTACAACTCCAAAGTCGTCACTGATAACGCAGAAACTGACTGCTTTTTCACACAGCAAACAAAAGAAAATTGCTTGAATAAAAATGAAAAATTGTTTTGTGAAGGATTATTAAAACGAAAGGAACGCTTAGACGCTCTCGAAAGTATGAAGTCTGGTAAATCCCCTGAAACGGATGGTCTACCTAGTGAATTTTACAAAGTCTTCTGGAATGATCTGGCAGAAATATTGATAAACTCTTTAAACTACTCCTATGAAATAGGAAAGCTCTCAATATCTCAAAGACGGAAGATTATTAAGCTTATACCAAAATAGGATGCTGAGCTTAATTTAATAAAGAACTGGCGACCGTTAACACTATTAAATTGCGATTATAAGATTGCAACTAAAGCTATAGCAAGTCGAATCAAAACTGTCAGTCCAAAGCTTATTTCAGATGATCAGACAGGTTTTATTAAAGGCCTACTTATCGGAGAAAACATTCGTTTAATAGACAGCTTCATTAAATATACTACAGAGAAAAATACACCGGGACTTCTCCTTTTCCTCGATCTTAAGAAAGCTTTTGACACACTAGAGTGGTCCTTTTTGTTCGGGAAACGTTCCTACATTTTGGTTATGGCACATCCTTACTGAACCGGATAAAAGTATTTTATTGCGATATTGAAAGTTGTATTCTAAACAATGGATGGGCAAGCCACTTCTTTAAACTTGGCAGAGGAGTCAGACAAGGCTGCCCCTTATCACCTTCTTTGTTTATTCTCTCAGCAGAAATATTAGCTGACGCTATTCGCCAAAAGAAGGAAATTCGTCGCATAACTCCTCCTCCCCCCCCGCCCCTCCCCGCATCAAGGGGTGGAACCCTTACCTTATCTCACTAAGGGTGGATTTCATTTCCACTGTTGCGCAAAACTTACGTGCGTACGGGCGTGAATTTAACTGGCTTTATGTACGTAAATGAAATAGAGACGATGCATGAGCGGCGTACGTAAACGTAAAGGTTGAAAAGCTCTCAACTTTTCTTACGTTTACGCAAGCCGTTCCTACATCGTCTCTAATTTTATTTATGCACGTAAAGCCAGTTAAATTCACGCCCGTACGCACTTAAAATTTACGCAACAGTGGAAATCCACCCCAAGTGGGATAAGGTAAGGGTTCCGCCCCTCGATACGGGGACGGGCAAGGTGGGGGGGGGGGGGGAGTGAAAGACACGTGCAATAAAAGAAAACAATGCTCTGCCCGAGCTACAAGAATGAGAAGCAAAAAGTCAAAAAGGACAAAAAACTCCAGCGCAAATTGAAATTTGGTCGGCAATCATTTTGGACTTACACTGCCCAGGATTAAAAAGTCTGCCCGTACCACATATACTTACTGACATGGATTCGGGGTCAAGATAACAGACCAGCTTGTCCCTGAAACCATGCAAGAACATCTAAGAACTAAATCTTGCAAAAGGGTCACATAACGGGCTTTCTTCCCTCTTTCGTCCTAAGGTGCTGCGAAACGTCTTTTTGGTATTCGGTCAGAGGAATGCAAGTTACCACCGTGGAAGAAGAGTCGGAACTCTGACCTCAACTGGAGGTGTCGTCTATCAATTACATGTTCTGTACTGTACAAACTAAATGATCCCCTGCTGGCAAAATGGTGTTGCTTATTTTCGAAATTGCGTATATCCGAACTTTGGATTAACTGTTCACAGTAAAGGAAATGGTTCATGAGGTGGTAGTTTGGCCAAATCATCGATGTGTGTTCATGTCATCACGTGAAGGGAATCCAAACTGCTGAAACTTGGGTCTAAGATCCTAACAGAGCCAAAAGTGATATTCACGATAAACGGTTAGTAATTTATTGAAACTACAAGTAGCACCCCGCCAAAAAATGAGAAGGTTCGAGGTGTGCTCAGTTCGGATCGATGGGTATTTGAATTTCTTTTATGTTATCGACGTAATCGTAGGTGGAAAACGTGACACGACGCTTGACCTTTTCATTCCTGCGGTTGCGACAATTAACACTTACACTACAACTCATTTCAAGGAATATAGAGCAAAACAAAACTCATTATAACACCCTTAAAACACCTGAGCTTGTGTTCGAACCAAAACTCTATCCTACTTGACCGAAAATAAAACATACACTTAAATATATTTGACATGGGTTTACTTGTGTTTGCGTGACCACTGCAATTTTTGAAGGAATTACATGAAAAGTTCCCTTTGCGTTTACTGCTCTTAACGGATGGCTTTTTAATTACCCAAGCTGGATTTTTTATATATTACAGAACAATAATAGTGCTATTCGTTAATATAACTTTTATTATAAATTTCGATGTACCAGGACAAGATTTTTGCCTGCAAAGTTTCCTCATTTTCAAGTGTTTGCCAAAGTACCAAAAATAGGAATCTTCAGGTTGTCAAAACGACACGAAAAATACATTGTCTTGCAATATTTTTATATTTCCATGTTGCAATTTGGTTACCCTTCTTAAATGCAAAAGGTGATTTCGATACGTCAAATCGTCTTTCTTCACGAGTGATTTGAAAGTACACCAATTCTCGGTAGAATTTAGTGGCGGCTGCTACGCGAACACGGCATTTTACGTTTTGTCGGATTTCTTGAAAACGAAATTATTTTGGAAACTTTGATTTTAATTTTCGTAAATAGTTCATCAAAGGGTTTGTCCTGTCCAAATATAAAGAAATTCGATTTTTCAGTTTTGACGGCGAATTCGCGATATTTACAGTCAGCCGCTCTTAAAATGATTGAGATAGATTCTTTTAATAGATCGTTAAAAGCTATTTGGATTAAAAAGTACCTAGACACAGAAAACCGGGAGGATGGGAAAGCTTTCTTGACCTTGAACTTAGGAAGTATTGAGGCGTAGTCACCTTAACTGGAAACCTTAACAAAAAAGACACCTGCATACTCAAGGTATCAGATCCTTTCATCAAAGAAAATTCTTGAAATCTGGTCAGAAGTGATTTTTGAACAAACGGTAGTGTCAGAGGACAATTTCTTTCCTGACCTCTATGGTACAACTCCCTGATAAGAATAGCAAACAAGACCAGTTTTCTATAAAGACTGGTACGCTAAGGGAGTAACAAAAGTTAAGCATTTAATGGACGACTCTGGCAATTTTCATTAACTCCCTGCCTTCCAAAATAAATATAGCCTGAAAGTCCGGCCTTAGCTTTTTATGGACTTACAACCAAACTCTTGAAAAGGCATATTCCCCAAAACACAAGGCCTCCACTAAAGTGTGAAAGTTTCTTATCAATTTTTTTTAGAAAATTCAAAACCAAGCAGACCTGCATATAAGAAACTAGTATCAAAAAAGAGCGAACTACCGATTTCAACCCAACAAAAGTGTCTCGAGGATATTAACATTACGATCAACTTGAAAACTGCGTACCAATTATCCTTTCAATGTACAAAGAGCACAAAACTTATAGCCTTCATTTTAAATTTTTACACAGAAGACTATCGATTAACAACTTTCTGAAAAAAATTGGACTCGTTAATAGCGAGAAATGTACTTTCTGTCAAAGAGAGACAGAAACACTTGTACATCTGCTTTGGGAATGCCCGAAAATTCAGTCCTTCTGGATCAGTCTTTCCTTATGGCTGCAGTCATGCAAAATAGTTGAGAAAGAAACGCCCTTAGAACTTGGCACAGCGTTGGGCTTAAAACCAGATAGATCAAAATACAAACTTAAAATTAATTTCTGCTGCTTACTTGCTAAATATTATATTTGGCTTTGTAAGCATAAACAATTTCCACCAAAACTTAACGACTTTTTACCATATAGGAAACACATCAATGAAATAGAAAACAAGGCCAACACTTTTAGCCAGGAGAAATGGGACCCTATTAAGCCTTTCTTGTAACCTCTTGTGAACTTTGTCCTAGTCCCCTGAGAAATGAAACAAAGTGTACGTTCTTTTTTTCTGTCTCTCTTTCCGTTTTTTCTCTTTTTTGCCTTATATTTCTCGTCTAAATTTAGTTATTAAATGTTTTGTTTGTTAGTTTAATATTGTATAAAAATAACAAAAAGAAGAACTTTGTAAACGATAGAAGTAAGCTTCATAACGCATGTCGTGTATTGTAATGTATTTGTAATGTAATTATCCTCTCTTGCTTACCTTAATAAAAAAAACAAACAAAAAATGTTCTGCTGACCTCTCGTGATTGGTTAATGTCGATCCAAAATGCGTACCACCGAGGAAACAGTCCAAAGCTTGGCTGTTTCCTTTGAGGTACGCATTTTGGATTGAAATTCACCAAAACACGAGAAATTCCCCAAAACACCGGGTACGGCTAATTGCAAAAGCGAGTCACAAGTTGTCCATTATGATCGAAGTATATTAGATTTTATTATTCAACAAATTGTCACTATGCCCATATATGGTCAGGAATCCCTCAATATCTGTCATCTGTACATGTCACATATCCAGCGATTTACGTAGATGACCATATTTGGAAGTGCACTGCAGATCTTTTTTCACGGCTTGTTCAGGCGGCCATTTTGAAAAGGAGGCAGTTTTAGCAGTGTTCTTCGAAAATTTTAACACACTGAAAGAAAATTTCCACGACTAAATGCTCTCAAAAAGTCAACAAGTATTTGCTTCAGCTTACAAGGATATCCAGAGGTTGAATTGAAATTTTCATAGTGGGAACTCAATCGAGAAGATGCTGTTGCAAGCGAAGCAGAAACTCACTTGCTCACGGAAAGTTGTTAAGTTAAAAAAGATTTTAATTCAAAGGAAGAGGACTTATTCTCGGTAAGGTAGCAATATATATATATATATATATATATATATATATATATATATATATATATATATATAATGATCAAAAGTAGAAAGATTTCAATTCATCGTTTTATTGCGACAACGCTGTTTCGTGTGATCAAAGGACGACCACACTCATCAGGCAATATCAACGAATGACCGTTAAAATACATAAACTGGCAATAAAAGGCTAACTTAAGGTTGCTATGCGATATAAAAACAGTTGCTATGATATATAAAAACTATGGGATTTAAAAACAGAAATTGCGTGTACTAAAGATTGCGTTACTTAATCACAAAGTTCTTGAGCAGGTATCTGTTTCTGTGTGGGCAAGAGCTTGCTAGCTCATTTCGCTTGTTTAGACTGCATAAATTCTTCTTACAAATGATTACAAATTTTTCAAAAAGACATAAATTACATTTGTTGTTAATGTTATTGTAAGGTCTACACTGCTTAATAATTCTCCACTTGATACTGAAAGGTTTGTTGGTGTCTTGGAGTGTCCAAATGTGTTTAGACAGTTCAGTCTCGTTCCTCTTGCTTTCATGTCGAAAAGATGCTGTGTGATTTCTGTAGCGGTCTTTGAAATTAGTGGCGAGGCCTACGTATGATTCTGATGATGTTTGTGTTGTGATTGTGGCTTGGTAAACTACATTTTGTGTGAGGCATTTTCCGTCGAGTGGGCATTGATCTTTTTTTCTACAGTTGCATTCTTTGTTGCTTGTTTGTGTTTGCGACTGGTGGTAATCTGATAGTACTGCTTTGTTGTGTGATGAGATGATACTTTTCATGTTAGGCATGCAGGAGTAGCTGAGCTTCAGTGTGTGTTTGTTGAAGATCTTGTGTAGGGGGTGTCCGTTTGGGAAGCATCTGTCAATGATGTTTAGGAACTTCCTTCCCAGGTTAGTTTTCACGTTAGCATTCCATGGGGGGTTGTACCAGACGATTTTTCTTTGGCGATTTCTGTTGCGCTTCGGCTGTGGGTTGTACGTGAGCTTGTGATTGTAACCGCTCTCGTCAAGCGCTTTCTGGTACGGCGGAATGGCTTCGTCGAAAACTTTCTGGTTAGATGAGATGCTGGTTAGTCGTTTATTGATATTTTCTGGGACCCCTACACAAGATCTTCAACAAACACACACTGAAGCTTAGCTACTCCTGCATGCCTAACATGAAAAGTATCATCTCGTCACACAACAAAGCAGTACTATCAGATTACCACCAGTCGCAAACACAAACATTAGCAACAAAGAATGCAACTGTAGAAAAAAAGATCAATGCCCACTCGACGGAAAATGCCTCACACAAAATGTAGTTTACCAAGCCACAGTCACAGCACAAACATCATCAGAATCATACGTAGGCCTCGCCACTAATTTCAAAGACCGCTACAGAAATCACACAGCATCTTTTCGACATGAAAGCAAGAGGAACGAGACTGAACTGTCTAAACACATTTGGACACTCCAAGACACCAACAAACCTTTCAGTATCAAGTGGAGAATTATTAAGCAGTGTAGACCTTACAATAACATTAACAACAAATGTAATTTATGTCTTTTTGAGAAATTTGTAATCATTTGTAAGAAGAATTTATGCAGTCTAAACAAGCGAAATGTGCTAGCAAGCTCTTGCCCACACAGAAACGGATACCTGCTCAAGAACTTTGTGATTAAGTAACGCAATCTTTAGTACACGCAATTTCTGTTTTTAAATCCCATAGTTTTTATATATCATAGCAACTGTTTTTATATCGCATAGCAACCTTAAGTTAGCCTTTTATTGCCAGTTTATGTATTTTAACGGTCATTCGTTGATATTGCCTGATGAGTGTGGTCGTCCTTTGATCACACGAAACAGCGTTGTCGCAATAAAACGATGAATTGAGATCTTTCTACTTTTGATCATTATTATAACTGCTCCTCTAAGAGTTGAGCGCTCTACAAATTTATTCTATTCAAGTTCAAGAAGTGTATATATATATATATATATATATATATATATATTTACTAGCTTTTAGCTTTTTTATCATAGAACTATGGTTTTTCTTCTTCTGAAAATGGAAGTCGATGAGAATTTGTTGAATAATAGAACAATTATCCTGCTCAATCTTGCGGAATATCACCTGATTTAGCCAGCTCGGCCTACGGCCTCATCGGCTAAGTATCAGGCGATATTTCGCGCGCTTTCGCAGGATAATTGTTAAATAAAATGTTGAAACATGTCTCCTGATACGCCATGTGCGTGTGTCTTGTTTTGTTTTTTGTTTTTTCCTTTTCTTTTTTTGTGAGGGGGTGAGATCTCTATGAATATCTTCTTTTCTTGCAATCAAATAATAATAGACAAACAGAATAAATTCTAGAAAAGGAAAAGGTCAGGGTCAGATAAGGTCAAGTTATTATTGAGGAAGCTGGTTTAGTAGAGAGTTACCCTGGGTTGTTAATTGTGTTGTAGCTGGCTGCGTTGATTGTCCAGTGGATTGTCCTGTAAAAGACAGGAACAACCGCCAACATTAGGGAAATTCTAAACATGCTACATTTTTTAAAAAATGGGCGAATATTAAACTTCACAAAATGATTCAAAAGCAGTTGGCAAAGGTGTACCTCCTTCTAATCTGCACAGTGGGTCAGCTGTCTAGTTAGTAAATAACTGAGTTATTGGCTGTGTTTTGTGAGGTTTTGTGGATTGGCTTGTAGAGAAAATGGAGACTGAACTGATGGAAATGCTGGAAAATTTGGTTTGTCAGCTACATAGTTTGAACGTTACGTACCTTGCGATGTTTTCTGCGTTATAGGTTGCTGTGTTGATTGCCCTGCAGAAAAATGGTAGCAAGAATTGCTAAAAATGTTAAAAACGTTACATCTAAGATGAGAAATATCATGGCAATTAATAAGTAAATTAATTACTAATGTTACAAAGATACTTATATATTTCTCTTATCTCTCTAGGACAATCAACCCAAACTCTCCAGACACAGCCAACAACAAAAGGTATATAACAAATAGCAAGCTGACTCACTAAAAAAAATTACAAGATAAATCTACACGAACTAATTAAAAAGCATACAAGCCGGTTGCAAACCAAAGAACGAAATAAGTTTTAGACTTTCAAACCAATTGAGAATTAGTACAATGTTATTTTAATTAGCTAAATAAATAATCCAATCAGTTAAAACTCCCTAGTTCATGTCATTCAGAAGCTGGTTCAGTAGACAGTTATATAAAAAGAACTAATAAGGGCAAAACCATAGCGACAAACTAATGAGGAGTGCCGGATCTTGTGTAGGCCTGGATCAGTAAAAGTCTTGAAGACCTCAGTAAACAACAGTAAACTGATCCTTACGGCAAGAAGATTGAGAAATTTAAAATGAGACAGAAATGAAATAAACAACGCACGAAAAACACATTAAAAACACATCAGTTAGCATGAGTTTTTGATTTCATTTCTGTTTCAATTTAAATTTCTTAATCTTCTCGCCGTAAGGATCAGTTTACTGTTGTTTACAGTAGAGAGTTACCCTGGGTTGTTGGTTGTGTTGTAGTTGGCTGTGTTGATTGTCCAGCGGATTGTCATGTAAAAAAAATGGGACAACTGCAAACGTGGAAGAAATTCTAAGCGTGATATTTTTTAAATTCTTATGATGATGATGATGATGATGATGATGATGATGATGTTGTTGTTGTTTTCGGGGGGAGGAAACGGGCGGGGGGGGGGCAACGCTGTGGTTAGCAGGCCAGCTAAATGGGTCTTTGATCGAAGTGGCACCACATCACACGAAGGCATGCCTATATATTTTTTTCACAATCAGGTGAATAACAATCTTCAAAACTTGAAACAAAAAAAGGAACCTAGGATAGAACTTTCCAAAAACGAAAACAATAAAAGAAACCACAACCGCGAGATGTCGCTGGTGGACGGTCACCTTTCTCCCTCCTTCGTTAACGTTATCTGCCACCTGATCTTTTACGAAGAGGATAGTCATGATTAAGGAATCGCCGTCTTGCGGATGAGATGAAGCTAGCTTGTAATGGAGGCTAGAAACATCACCCGTAAATTTCTCGAAAACGCTGTCATAGACTTTTTACGAGCTCAGTACCGTGAACCTTTCTAAGAAAAAAAAAAGTTCCAGGTATGACTTTGCTTGCACCTCCGAGGGTTATAATTACTCCAGAGCTTTTTGTGGAACTTTTCAACTGTTTTCCTCAAGTTAAGTTTAAAAAAGGATATGAAACCATTATCCTCTAATCACTGAAGTTGTCAACAGTACGTCACGCGCGATTTCTAGAAGCCAGATGTTTAAAGTTTTTCCAGCTTTTTTCCCGTGATACTGGCTTCATACAGAAATTCTTTAAGTTTGCGCAGTTGCATCTAAAAATACTCGAAGGTATGGTATAAAACAAACGGTAAAGACCACAGCTGTGTAACAGTCAAGTTATGGATGCACTTAAGATGTTTGCTAAGCACTTGAGCGCCTCTCACCCTTCTTTTGCGCTCAGCAACCTCCTACGTGCCTCCGTAAGTCAGTTGCACACTGGGCGGTTACCATTTATAAATCTTATTAAGGCGAAGTTCAAGTAGCCTTAACATGGAGGCTGGTGTAACAAACATCTGCAATATTTAGAACGTATTAAGAGCCATTCACTCGGCATACGCCCTCTTATTATCATTAACACGATCTTCCTCCTCATCATCGTCATCGTCATCACTATCATCATCATCATCGTTGTCGTCGTCGTCATCGTCATCATAATCGCGACAAAGCGCAAAAAAATTTAATACAAAACAAACAAACAAATAAACAAAATGCAATAACAGAATAAAGGAAATTTTATTATCACTGCTTCTGGCTTAAAAGCTATCTCTTAGAATAAACTGGTGCCGTCTGTATTATTTTCTTACCGGCAGGTAAGGTGGATACCGGCAGGTACCAACAGGTTTTGCCATCTCCTGTAAACCCAGCTTTACAAGTGCAGGTGTATGAGCCCAAGGTATTTTCACAAGAAGCGTTGATGTCACAGTCATCGGTGTTAGTAGTGCACTCGTCAAAGTCTGAAACAAATAACAAATAAAAATGAAAATTTACACACACTGCTGGTTATTCATAACATGCAGGGAGATTATCAGTAGTAATCATATACTTAGGTGATGCGAATTTGCTTATAATAGGGGTGGTATAGGAGACGTCTGCGCGCAGGTTAGGGGTGGTAGTCAAGTTTGGCATTGGCCTTCTGTGCTGAGAGTCATTTCTCTTTATAATTAAAAGTTTCAAAGTCGATGTCCTTTGTGTGCTCACATCACACGAGAAATGTGAAATAGGTGGTCGTTAAAGTTAGTTTTATTTTTATGAGCAAATTATATAATTTTGATGTTCTTATTAGACTTGACAACCTCCTCTTTCAGGCGATTTTTCATCAGAAAAACGATAATCACCATCATTATTACCACGCTGATGGAGAGCAAGCCATCATAGAAGGAAGGCATTATGAAAAGTTGAAACATCAAATAGTCACCCAAGTCCTGGCAACTTTTTGCAGGTGTAAATTAGCTACAGAGGAAAATTCCTCTTATGAAGATGATCTTACTGCACTTGTACTTCTTTACGAGCCAGAGGTAGGCCACGCTTAGAAACACACGCTGAGGCCTTAAAATTTCTCCTTGAACTTAGTATTAAGGCTAGGGAAAAGCAGTTACAGATGTGTGGTATTAGGTGATGATACTTCCTTTCACAATGCCTTCCTTCTACGATGGTTCTCTCTCTCTCTGTCTGCCTCTCTCTCTCTCTCTCTCTCTCTCTCTCTCTCTCTCTCTCTCTCTCTCTCTCTCTCTCTAGCTAGATGTACCCTCAGAGTAGTGGTATCCATTAATCTACATCAATGCATTATCTACCTGTAAAACAAGTAAAGTTGTAACAGCTGTCGCATGATACAGAATTCCAAGTGTAACCGTGCTTGGCACCAAGTGTGTGAACGCAGTCTTTGTTTCCCCAGTTGTTTGGTTCTCTTGGAGCCCAGAACCTAAAACTGCTTACTTCTTTGTTGGTCCAAACGAATGACCCTTCAACACTCCTGTCATTCAGACTAAGCCAGCTTCGTCCACCGTTGTGCCTGTGCTGGATGTATACGTTTTCTTCTTGATTGTGAACAGTCACCAGACTTGAGTTCATTGCAGAACAGTTTGATTCAGCGGTCAGCCATGAAGTGCATGTGGAACTTGGGAAGTAGCAGTAACCGCCAAAGTAACCCCATCCTGGCTGGCATACGTCTACAAAGTAACAAGACCACTTGAAACTTCTTGATGTCAAATACGTACTTTTTTTGTTAAAAATGCTAAAGACCTTCTCAATAGGCAGGAAAGCTGTTCCTAGGTTTGGGTAACTGTTAACACATTTAAATAAAAGAGAAGAAGGTAACTCTTGATCATGGCAAAAAAAATACGTTTAAAAGTGTTCGTCAACGAGTTGAGTTCAATAGTAGTTTTTATAGACGAGTTAAGCGTAACCTTCCTAATATGGTTAATTATTGCCACTTTTATTCAATCCCATTTGGTTGACAATTCGGAATTGCATAATTAAATGACGTAATTTATCAGTGAGAGGCAAAAAAAAGTCATTTTTGTTTTTTACAAATGTTTATCTGATATAAAATTGTACTCGTACCTGACAACACTGTGTATGATATGGAAAGAGGGTCATACTTTGACTCGTACAATTCCTTTACACAAACTCGGGCTCCTGTCGTGTTGATGTACTGTAAAAGAAAACAGAAAAAAAAATTAAATCAAATAATGATTTTTCTTGCGAATATAACGTTCAAGTCAACTACTACGCTGCATAATTACTGGAGCCTAGTTGTTCAGGGATAATCTAATCTAAGAGTTAGGCCAAGGCAGCAATTTATCATAGCTTTGAGTAGTTTACCTATACGGACTGCATCGACAATACGTTTGGTAGTTGAATTAACTTTTCTTTTTTCTTACTCAGTTATTTTTAGCCAACTTGGAGCCACTAAACCGTTTCCAACTTCAGCTGTTTAATGATTTTATTTCTAGTTCCTTCTACAGCCTAAATGGGAAATTTGGCTTGAAAAAATAATTCAGTTATGTTGTTGCAAGAGCAGATTTTGATAATTCACCATCACAGAATAAACCCATCTCTCCTACTAGTTTAAATCAGTTTCCATAAATGAAGTAAAGTGTTACCTCCACCCAAGCAGTAATAGAATTGTGCATGGGATCTTGATTTCCACCACTCGAGGAATGGTTGGCTGACACATGAACGCTCGGCGCATTTTTATACACCTTAGTGAAGTGGATATCCTTCAAAATAATAGAAATATGAAGGATTTATTTATCTTGCCCTTCCATAAAAACACACAACTCAATTATTTAACCTATACTATTTTTTGGCCACCAATATTTTTGTCTTCTGACTAAAGGAAAGTGATTATTTAACAAAAAAATGGAGCCTAATCCTACTTACCTTGCAGAAGGCGTTATTGTAATCAGCCGGAGGATCCTGAGAGTTTGCAAAATAAACTGAATTGTGCTCTGAGAAGAGAAGCTTGTGAGGAGACACAAACGCCAACCAGTTCTACAATAGAGAGAAAAATGAAGGAACAAAGGGTATAAATCTAGCACACAAAAAAGGTAAATTTTTTTAACGTTCATTTCAGTTAAGTGGTTTAAGCGGAATCAGAATCGACTTTTTAAGTAACATTTTCACAGGCCCTCTACACCTTTTGCCCTTCATAAGCAGAAAATAAATTTTCATTTTAATTTACGAAAATTTAATAACATTTATGGAATTTCATTTTATAAAGGAATTTCCATTTTAGTTGTTCGTTGCTTCATTGGTAAGGAAAACGTGTGAAGTGAAATTCAATAACATTTGGGCTTTTCATTTTTACGTCGAAGATACTTATAGCGTCTTTAGAGAATCAATAACACGTATTGCAACGTCGTTAACATTTAGGAAATTTCATTCAAGCAGTTATAAATTCAGTTTACAGTGAATTTCGAACCAACAAAAAACACCAAAAATGCACATGTACACTGTAGATGTACAAGCAACAGCGATCTTCAGACATTTCATCGTAAATACGCTACAAGGATGAAGTGAGTGCCGAATGAAGTCTAGGAAAAGACCATGTACAAACATAAGACTATACTACGGAAGACTTCCCGGCTGAAGTTTGGGGTAAACAAGAGTTCATTCCGCCAGCGGCACTGTTGCGAATAACATATTATGCAAACATTTTCACGATATGTTAAAAACAGAAAAAAAATTTACCAGAAGTTTTACGGCAATAATTAATAATATTCCCTTAATGTAAACGACGTTGCAACACGCGTTATTGATTTTCTGAAGACGCTATAAACTATTCCCAACATGAAAATGAAAATCTCAAAACGATTTTATATTTCACTTCTCGTGTTTTCCACGCTAATGAAGCAAAGAATAACTAAAATGAAAAGTCCTTGACGAAAATGAAATTCCGCAAATAATATTGGATTTTTCTAAACCAAAATAAAAATGTATTTTCTGCTAATGAAGGGAAAAGGTGTATCTTTTCTTAAGGTCTAGGTAGGTGTAAGAGGAAAATATACGATTAACCAAAAAAAAAAAACGAAAAAAAATTACACCACTTTTAAGTAGTAAAAAAGCCAATTTAAACTGATTAAAAAACCGCTTAACTGACCAAAGAACCTGCTGGTATTAAACGGTGACCAGTACTTGAAAAGAAAAAGAAAACACTTATGAATTACTTATGAGTATTTACTTACAACATAGATGTCCTTGTGAGAGCCAGAATAATTTTCTAGTTCCCTCAAACAGATTTTAACAGAGGATTGCGTGATGTCCTCCATCCAGATACTAGCAGCATCCCTCTTTAGACCAGCGTGGTGATGTGCCACTGTAACAAATACGGATGGCTCCTTTGAAAACTTCCCCTTTAAAAAAGAAGAAAAAGGTAGAATAATTAATGCAAACGCCCCACTGGGTTGATGCAAATACGCTCATAACTGGTCGCTCATTACGAACTATAATCGTATTCCTTTCGTCGCTTTGTGTACCAATAATTCACACCAGCAATCCCTTTTAGGTAGAGAACCATCTTTCTCTTTCCGAGTGAAATGTTGATAATAATTTTTTTAAAGTGGCAACTGAAACCGAAATGTTCAAATCTGATAATCTAAGATTACAAGAGCTATCAACTAGTAGAAACAATCTTTTTTTAGCTTTATGCCTTTGTAGCTTTGAAAAGTTGTCGCTCAGTAGATATTTGTAGTCTCCGCTTATCGCTGCTCCAGTTTTGCAGTTTTGTTTGTGGTATGTTTTTTTTTAACATTTAATTTCACGTAAGGCACAGCTTAACCAAAGATCAACTAAATCACTAACCGAGGGAAAATTTACGGTCTCACAAGTCGTCCCAGTCCACCACTGTGATATGCGCACCTCCCCTGTAACACTACCCACCGGAGCTCCCTGGTAACCAATCCAGTCTACCGTCACGTTAGCAGTCGACTTGCGCTCGTTGAAACCTGCTACCATCACACACGCAGTAAATCGGTTATAATTGATATCTTCAACCCACGACACAGCGGCATCATGGACATATGACTTGTTACTAGTATCGATGTGATTGACAGTAATCTGCACTTCAATGGGTTTGTCAGGATAGAAGACATACGGCTGAAAACCAATTACTTCACAATGAGAGTAGCCCAGGGATGGAACGTGTGGCATGTGGCGACGACCGTGTTGAAATGGAAACCCTGCAAAAATTAAATAAGACGCAATATATTGTAACAGTAGTGACTGCAAATGATATATGTGGTATTCACAACGTAGTTGTTTATTGGATACATGATACGTCATTTTTTGATGTTTTAATTGACTTACATGAAGTACAAGATAACTACGAAACTGTGCTCATTTGAAGGTATGAACTTTTTTCGTCTTCAATCACGGGAAATTCGCATATGACGTGTAAACATTTGTCAGGAATTTAATGGAAGAACGTTATGGTTGAATTGCTTTCAAAATGACTCGACGTTTTGAAGCTTACGAAGGTTTGTCCTTTGAACACACGGATTTGGCTTTGTTTTGAATCTTCTAACAGAAGTTTTGACACCTGAGATAATTAAAATGCCGATGACAACTTTCGAGTGAATTTGAGGAATATTTGGTCACTGGTTTCAATGCAAGAACGCGCAGCTTTTCGAAGCGACTGATCAGTCGAAGTGACCGCTTACTTTCAAAGGTAGTGTGGCTTTACCTGTTGACACCTTTATTGTAGTTTGTTCGATGAATCTGTCAAACGTATCCAGGAGAGAGCTAATATTTCCAGACAATAATTGCCGTATTTTGGCACCAATTGCTCAAATTTCAGTCTACACATCTAACATTTTCTTTGCAACACCGAAAGGTTTCTTCCCTTACAATTGAATTCCAAGGTGTTTTTCGAATTTGACTTGGAGCATGCGAACAATTTAAAAATTTTGGGTTTCAGCTCTCTCTCTCGTTGTTTTTTATTTGCGTAATTTGTGTGTTGTTTTGATATGTTTCTTGGCCGTGTAATAGTATTTCCTTGTTTTGTTAAATATTTCGCCTAAACGTTGAACAAAGAGGTAAGGGTTGACAGGAAGTAGCAACTAGTAACAAAGTCAAAGTTTGCTTCAATTTTACAAGGGCATTTTTTTTTCTTTTCTGCGCTTAACTCTAGACAAACCTATCTGAATGATTTCGTTTAGGCGCCTTTTGTTGAAAAACGTTCCCCCTTTTTAAAAGTGATGACGTCATAAACCCTACAGGGACTGTGGCCACTCACGATTTGTCTTCGTCGCCAGAGGCGCTGATGGGTGCAGACTGCAAAATATAAATTAAAACAATTTCTGCGTACCTACACAGCTGCCAGGATGCTGTACGGTAAAGTTAAGCTGCAGCAGACACATTTCTCGTTTAAACAAACACTTGTTATCATAAGTCGTGCCGTTTGAAGAACAGATTGGCTTGTGGTAGGTTGGACAACTGTCGACACATACACAGCGAGCATCATAAGGACCAAGAGCTTCACACAGACCATGATAGTCACATGTCACATTTAGACAGGGACCCAAGTCTAGCATTGTGTTTAAAAGAAAGAAATATATTGAAACCTTTAAAATCAACCTTTACTCGTGGAATTCTTGATGCAACTAACATGTTTTATAACTATTTAAGGGCGCTTAAACTTACAAGCAGCTTAAAGCAAAAATGTATGACTAACATATACCAAATAGTACTGTTACACACATAGTCTGACATTCAGACTATTACACACTCTGTTCTTAGGTCTGAACCCAAATAGTTAGCAATATTTTAGAAACCATGAACAATTTTCCCTGGGCTGATTTTTTAAGACTTCCTGCTCATGAGAAACATTTGACTAAACCTTGTCTTATTCGCCTCTGCTTTTAAGACGTGAAATTCCAGACAAATTAATTTTACGACTTTCAATCATCTTAAGCAACACCGAGCATGTAAGTTTAACCAGCCGTGACCAAGAACACTTCGTCTTTTTTTAACTTATGACTTAATATTTTACCTACCTCCAACAACCAAATAGTCGACTTTAATGGTATCCTTATTGTTGGCGGCACTGTTGTAGGTTTTCAAACAAATCTCCGCCACCGTTGTGGAAGTGTGGGAAGTGGGAAGGGGGATGGAGCCTCCCCCCCCCCTCATAAGGTTTCTCTTGAATTTTTCCAAGACAAATTATCATCCAGACCTGCCGTTTTTAGTAGCTGTGCGCATATCCCTTAGACACATTTTGACAGAAGCTTGGTAAGTATCGGCTGCTGTGGATACGAGATATGACGTCATAAGTAGCAGGTGGTCAAGCCATTTTTGAAGAAAAATTCGTGTTTTTTTTAACCCTTTTTGGTGAAAAATGTAAAAATTGCCAACAAAGAGGAGCGAAATGTTTAATAATGTCAGATTCTAAATGTCCAACATCAAAAATTTCCAATTTTTAACGTTTTTTGACAATTGCTAATTTCGGTAAAATCCAGATGGCGCCCAAAATGGTGGGCATCTTGAATGACGTCAAGGCCCCAGCAGCGAGGTAACCCATGATATGTACCTCACTTTGTAGAGGACATCACAGGCTTTCTACTAAAGATGAAATCTTTTCAAAATATTGTAACAGAATGAAAGCCCAAGGGGGGGGGGGGTATCAGCCTCCCTTGTACCACGGTGGGGGTGTGACTTTGCTTGTACGTCCGAGAGTTAATGTTTTTGAGGCCAGGGCGGTTCCCTGCCCCCTCCCATCCTCTCCCTTTCTTATTTAACAAGAAGGAAAAAAAAGAAGAAGAAGAAGATTAAATTTGGCATTGAAATGGTTTTATAAGTACCAGTACTTCTTACCTCGACCCAAGTGATAACTGCGTTACATCCAGCTGATCCAGACAAACGTGAGTTGTTCTTGTTATAACTGCATTTTGGAGTCACCACTACCACAGGAGGAGCGAAGAAAGGATCTGTGAAGTTTATTTTCTATGACATAAAAAGGTATTATAAAATTATTAATTAGACGTGATCACATCTGCTGTGAGGTGCGAGTATAAAACGCTAAGTTGCTTCAATTGTTATGTTTATTCATCACAAATTATCGTCCCATTGAGGTTTTGGGCGTAAGCCTTTTAATACTTAATTGTCGTGGTCTAAACGTAAACGAAAGGGCTTAAGTTAGAGAGAAGAAATCTCCGTGTTTTATTTTACCCAGTGGATTCGATTATACTGAAATGGGCGGGTATTGCTTTACGTAAGCCATGTAGGGATATGTCTTGACTAAAGCAAAGAAAGATTCGGTCCCTCTGGTCGGAAATTAAGAAGGTTTGGAATTTTACTCTGTTGTCTACAAAACGATTTAAAAAGGTTAAGGGTTTATTTAAGAAATGCATGCAGAATAAAACAGGGTGAGGGATTGTCTGCCCTTTCCAGCGTAATCCAGAATGCCAGAGATTTGTCACGATCATTACTCACTACCCCTTCTCCTACTTTTCCTCCCCCCGGGAACTTGGCGAAAGAGAGTTGATAACATTTTCTTTCATACAAAAGTACAAATTCAGGATGACAACTATCAGTTTCTGATATTGATTACTAACTCTTTACCTGACAGAACGCGAAATTATCTTGTTGAGATGGAGAACTGTTGGTTGCAAACATCAAACTGCCAGCCAAAGTATAGTTTTCAATACTCAGATTGGTAAATGCCAACCAATTCTGGAAGAAAACAAAACAAAACAAAAGAAAAAAAACGAGTGAGACGGTTACCACAGCTCCATCTCATAATAAATTGTAGTCTTCTTCTTCTTCTTCTTTTTTTTTTTCTACTTCTTCTACTACTACTACTTTTTTTTTCTCAGACGTCGGTCTCTCCTCTCAGGTGCCTCAAGACCTTACAAGTGGTTGTGGCCTGGCCCAAATTTAACCCTTCTCACTGTAACTCGCTTCTAGCTCATTCAACATATCTCTAGTCGAAAATTTTGGGGTTTCAATCTTTCTTATCGTGACTGTTTGTTTCTGACGATAAAATAAAGCCACCAGTTCCGTGACAGTCCTGACCTGTCTAAGTCGAAGGTTGCTGTTGTTGTTGCTTTTTTCCCGTATTCGTGAAGTATTTTAGGAACAACATTAGTTTTCACAGGGGAAAAGCATTTAATAATTCACTCACCATTTTAATGTTCTGGTGTAGTCCATTAAAAATCTTGGTTTCGCTATAGCAGAGTTTGAAACTTGTCTCGCTTTGTTCTTCCAGCCAATTGGCGATCGCATCCTGAGGTCTATCTGGAACCAGGTGACTAGGTGTCACGATTATGGTTGGAGGAGACGGGAAAGGCTGAAAAATCAAATATAACAAAGATTTACCTCGAAAAAAGAGGGGGAAAGACAGCGAAACTGACAAATAACTGTAAAATGTGAACATCGATAAAACATTGACACAACACATGAGAAAAGGAAATCAAACAAGCAAAACATCTTAGGGCTAGTATGGATACATGAATTGATAGATGCATGGATATATGGATGTGGATGGAAGGATGGATAGATTGATGGAAGTATGCACGAATGCATGGATGCGTAGGCGAACTGTGTAGTTGGTTTGGTGGATGGTTGGACGGATGAATGGATCGATATAGGACGGAAAGAGGGTTGTGGGGTGGGTAGTTTAATTTATAGGATGAATGGATATACGGATAAACTGGCAAATAACTCGATACAGTCGAAGCTCTCCTTGCGACCACTCTCTAGAAAAATTAAAGTCGAAACGTAGGGCTTTTAGTACTGACGAAAATGAAATAAAAACTCCTAAAAGTGCTACCATGTTGGTTTGGTTTGTTTTTCTCTGTTTACTTTGGCGATTTAAGGCTCGCGAAAGCGATGTTTTCAAAGTAACGGTCAGACTTTCTCTCCTTCTGAGCGAGTCCGACCGTTTCTTTGAAAACATTGCTATCGCTTTCGTGACCCCTAAATCGCCAAAGTAAACAGAGAAGGAGCCAGCTTTAATAACGACCACTATTGTGAAATCCCGTTTCAATTGTCACTTTAACTCTGTACTGAAAAGCCCTCGTAAGCGACCGCTCCCGTAAAGCGACCGCGACCACTTTTGCGAATTACCGACAGGTCTATTCTTTTTCTAAGTTCTTGTAAGCGACCACTCAGTCAATGCTTTAATAAAAGCATCCACTTCTTGATGAATTTTAGAGTAATACATAACAAAAGCGCTAGTGAATCGTTGACTTGTACATTCACGAACCTCGTGTATGATAGGCAATAATGATCTATTCAATATTATTACTACAACACTAGTAGTAACTGTTAACAGAACCCGCAAGCTTAATACTAAAAGCTCTCGTAAGCGACCACCCTCTATTGTTTCATTACGCGGTCGCTGACGAGAGCACATTCTAGTAAATGACCAGCTCTATATAGTTGTGACCACTTTTCTGAATTCTCGAGGCTTCCACTGTAGATGGATGGGTTAGTGAATGGATGCGTGCTTGAGTGCGTGGTTGCACAGGTATGTATGATGTGTACATGCGCGACGTGTTGGGAGCGTTGGTAAGTAAGTAAGTAAAACTTTATTTAAACACGGAAAATCATCAGTTAATTAAGCTTAATTAAGTAAATAACTAAAACTAGTTACAACTGCTTTACATGATTGCCGTGTGGGAATCCGATATATCAGCTATCTCCTTAATAATTTGCCTAAAATTATTAACAGAAACAGCATTTTTTAGGCATTTGGGCAAGTTATTCCATAACATAGCCCCGCTGTAAGAGAAGCTTCGTTTCAAATAGTTGGTGTTTGGTTTGGGTAGCGTCAGCTTTCAATCAGAGTTTCTCAAGTTATAAACAGAGTGACGCTGAGAGAAAAGACTTTGAAGATAATCTGGGGCAAGTCCATTCATAGTTTTAAACATCATCAAGGCTTTCTGTTTCTTTCGTCGAAGAAATAGTCTCTCCCAGTCGAGGGTGGACAGAAGGTGGTTTGAGCTTGTATCAAAGGGTGATTTAGTAATAACTCTGGCTGCACGATTCTGTAATTTTTGGAGCTTATCACTCAAGTAACCACTCAAACAGTCCCAGACATGGCTGCAGTAATCAAAATGTGGTATAATTAAAGCGTTATAAATTTGAATTGCAGTTTCTTTCGATATAAAGGGCCGCACTCGTTTAAGGGCACCTATAGCCGAAGAGACTTTCTTGCAAACCTCTTCAACGTGTTTACACCAAGAGAGATGAGCGTCAATGATAATACCCAAAGATTTAGTATGATCAACTCTCTCGATAATTTGGTCATCACACTTTGCAAGTGTGCGTGTTAAGTGCATGAGAGGATATTGGGTGCGAGGGTACGTGGGTGCATGGGTAGTCAATTGAGAGGTTGAGTAGTGCACGAAAAAAAGCATCTTGTGTTAGCGGCAATGCGTTTGAGAGTGCATCAAACTCACGTGACAAACGTAATTGCATAGCCTGCGTGCAGACGCGCTTCCTAAGGAAATAGGAGACGTCTGCACGCAGGCTAGTAATCGCAATAATTGCATTTCTTTCGTTTCCAGCACCTTTTGACGAACTCTACTTAAAGCTAAGGGCCCTCTTAGGTTGATAAAGCAACGAGCTAGAGTTTGAAGACAAAACTTTATGGGAAAGAAAACACACCAGCATAATTTTGATGAGGATACACTGTTCTATTCTTGACTTTTCATGATCATTGCCAATATTTTTAGCAGCTTCAGTCTGTAATGAAAGCCGGTAAGACGATAGGCTTACCATCATCTGTTTGTGTGGTGTCTTGTGCATTTATAATGGCTAGTTTTGCTAGTTTATGAAACTAGAATAACTAAAGCCGAAATTTAGGGCTTTTGAAACTGACGAAAATGAAACAAAAATCCTAACATTGTTGCCATGTTGCTCTGGTTTGTTTTTCTGTGTTTGTTTTGGCGATTTAAGGCTCACGAAAGCCACGTTTTCAAAGTAACGGTCAGACTTTCTTTACTCCTAAGCGAGTTCGACCGTTACTTTGATAACATCGCTTTTGCGAGCCTTAAATCGCCAAAGTAAACACAGAAAACAAACCAAAACAACATGGTGGCAATTTTAGCGTTTATATTTCATTTTCGTCGTTTTAAAAGCCCTCAATTGAATGGTAGCTATGATATACGATATTTTTTTCCCTCAGTTCTAAGAATTTGAATCAACATACTTATCTCCTAGCTTTTCAAGAGGAAATTGATTAAGAATGGTATTAAAAGATTTTGCGATCGGTAAACTGATTATGGCCACAACATTCAAGCCGGCCCTGATTGTTTCATTCAACTTCCTGTTTGCCCTGTTAATTTTGTCAAATTCAGTTGGTTAAACGTAATACGACTGGCTACAGTTGGTGTCAAAAACCCCAGATTGGTCAAGTCTTCCGAAGTGAAAATGGAAAAGGTCTGCCTTTTGGTCTTTGGGAAAAAAAAGGGAAAAAGAAAAACGAGGTCATTCATCTCTGTATAACAAGCCTACACGACGATATTTTTTCTTACCTGTTGTTCACTTGCTTATATAAAACATTCGAGGTGAAGTCCAAGAGGTCAAAGAAAAGTCCAATCACTTCTCTCGTTAGGAGCTTTGTTTAGGTTGCTAGCTATACAATTACTTAGTTATTTTCATCCTAAAGAGCAGTAAATAATGTTTAGAAGTGAACTGAGCTCACCTGCGGGAAGTCGATCTTCTTGCATTCCGTTCCAGTAGTCCAAGAGTTTAAAGAAGTAGTTCCTATTTGCGTTTCAGAAGGTGCAGACTGCACCGCAATCCAGTTAACCTCTCCAGTTTTATTAGAACCACTACTGTATTCAGAAATGCAAGTTTTGAAATGACTTTTGTCCTCTGATTCCAGCCAAACGGCCGCACCGTTACCACGTCTGAAGTTCTTGATTGAATGGCCAAACGAAGCGAAAACTTTAATTTCCGAACTATTATGGGACGGTTCTGCAAAAGAAACCTGCTTGCAAGCGAAGAGTGCTGGACTGACTGTTGTAACATTGACTTTTCCGCCCTTGAAACTAACTGCTGCAAATATAGAAAAGGGAAAGTAGGTGTAAATTTGTCACCGTTTGTTGTTGCACCAATCTTCGATGAAAGTATATCATGCAAAAACTTCCTCTGTCAGTGTGCTCTCTACCCCAAAATTTTGCGAACTTTCGCTTTGATTTCTCCAAGAATTACGAATGGTTTGAGAAGCCATGTCAGAAACTCAATAGAATGCTTCTTCAGGTATCAAAGCACCTCGAAGTCTGTTAAAAAAAGCTGTGCCTTGTTTTTTCAACCCACTTATCAACACTCTTTCTCGTGTTTGACATATTAACATAAAATTGATTAGCATTGTCAAAAAAAAAAAACGTAATGGTATCGAAGATCGCAAGTGCGAAGTAAATTTAGGACAGTTATCGCAGGAAACAACACAAATATTGACCTTACCGGCAGCTTCCTTTGGCTTGATAAGTACATGGGGAGGATAATCAAAACTGGTATCATGATTGTATTCTGTTCTCAACGATGGCTTGATACATTCGTAGCAATCATTTACGCCATTTTCCCACCACTCCACTGCATTGCAGCTGGGATTCTTCGCAATACACAGATTAATGCATTCTTGAGTCGTTTGCACGTGCGAAGACAAAACCTTTGCTCCTGCCTTTGTGCACCATTGCGGCGAGTAGTCCTTCCATGCTGTCAAAGAAATTATTTGTACGTAAGTAAGCGCTGTTAATTTTCTTAGTTTTTTTCTAACAATTAGATGTTTGTTAACTGATACATTAAGGAAGATGTAAATTTTACCATCTTTATTTATCATCACACAAGACGTTTTGGACAGTTCTAATCACAACATTGCAAGACGTGTGTCATAACGAACCCAGTAAATATGATCTCATTCGTCACGAGTCTCCTAGTATCTCAGTGGTTATAGCGTCCGACCGGTGTACCGGTCATGGGGTCGATTCCCGTCGGGGACTCAGATTTATTCTTTGTCCTACGCTCGTGACAAACGTAATATTACTTACATCTTTTTTAGATGTGCGTTCTACCGCAGTAGCCAAAGCTTTAGTTACGGTCGAAGATCAATTAAAACATCCTGTATGTTTATGCTTTTTATTACTAATCCCTTATTCCTCACCTACTATTTGAAAATTATTCCAAAAGCAAGCGTTAGATATACTAACCAACAGGGCGTGTCGAGCAGAGTTGCCTTGTTTATCTTTTTTTTGGCTAAACTTTGCAATCCCCGGCCTCCTGTTTGCATGTCAGTGAATAACAATGGCCCCTTATGTTCAGTTTACTGTCATTTGCACTTTCTGTTCGGCTTTGTCTCCCATACTTTCTCGCTTTCTCTTTTGCCGCCATTGTCCTTTATGCTAGGACACTCGCTCTTTATTTTCAAGTCGATTCAGTGTATGGACAAAATTGCGGTGCCCCCTTTTTTTGTTTACCAAAGACTACTAATGCTGTATCGAGCTGTAGAGCGAAGCATTTACCTGCTTTCTTTATAATTTCTACTTTTTTGGAAATTCGCACTATTTACTATTCCTCCTCATAAATGTCAGAGGCATCCAACGGTTCGTTTCGGGTAACATCTGTTCGGCACTTCTAAAATTGCCTTAGATATTAGGATTTAATTGCAGTGAAAGCTAGAGATTTCTTTGGCCAAACTTCATTTCAGACTTTTGCAACAACAGGACTTATTAGTTCCTATCGTTTTCGGAGGAAAAAACATGTCGTTTAGAGAGCAAAATAAGGTCAGCTAGCATTTTCGGAGAACCATCAGCAGCTCGGAAATTGGGCGGATAGGAAACGAGTTTGTCCCACAAGGGGCCGTTTTGAGCGATAACCAGGTTGAAAACCAGTGCACGGAAGGCAAAAAATTCTCTTCTGAGTGACCAACTCGAGCACCAACTCTGAACAACGCCTGAAATCACAACAATGACGAAGCTTGCGACATTATGTTGATTTTTAAAGCTTCGAGATGAGGCTTTCTGGAATTGTGCTTAATTTAAATATGTGCATGAGTTTGTCAACAGAACTAGACGTAAATTACAGGCTACCAAACTATCACAGTACTAAGAAAACGACGAGGCAAGAAAAAAAGCTTATACGAAAAAAAACGTTTACGTAATCTTGGTAATTGCAAATTATACTTAATAATCAATAACTTTCTTGATAATTTCAGCAAAAATTTGCTGTTAATCCTCTATTTTCTCTAACGAACGTGTATAAGTTTAGTTACCAGACACAAAGGTTTACCCACAAAATGCGATATATAAGCATTAGGTAATCGATCTCGTTAATTAGTGTCTTATTTGACATTGTTTTATTCAACAACTGCGCATGACTGATGACGTCACTTATCATGACATCTCCCCTCTTGACAGGAATGGCAGAATAAACATCAACATTTTCCATTAATTAGTGGTGTCTATGACCTCAGCTAGGTCAATGTTCATAGTCCTTGAATTGACTCTTAAAGCTAACGGCGAGTCACTGATAAACGATTCTTAACATCAACAAATATACTAACATCAAAACAGTCTCTAATCAAGAAAGTTCAGTCCACTAGTAATATACAAAGTCCTTCTGTCTGGGTGATCTGACAATTCGGCCAGATCTCGTTCTAACAATGTTCGATGTCTTGGAGGCATTTCTGTTCCCCGGCGGGGTCTTCATGCATGCTTCTTTGTCTCCTTGCGGGGTTTGCGTGCAGGGATCTCTGCCAACTTGAGAGGTCTTGATGATATCTCTCCTGTTCCGTCTGTACAGAGTTCCGTCGCTGGTCACAATGGCTGAGCGAGGAGTGTTAGCGAGTTTTGTAACCGTGGCAGGTTTCCAGCCGTTTGGTGTCTTCACTCTGACAGCATCTCCTTTTCTGAGGGGTGGTAGGGACTTGGCTCCTCTGTCAAAGTAAAACTTCTGTTTCTGTTGTTGGGCAAGGAGCTGGTACCTAGCATCCGTTGGGATTTGCACCTCCAGTAGTTCAGCAGTAGTAGGAAGCTTAGTCTTCAGCCTTCTGTTGAGGAAGATCTGAGCTGGAGAATAGTTTAGTCCAGTAATGGGCGTGTTCCTGACTTCTAGCAGGGCAACGTATGGGTCGGTACCATCTTCATGCGCCTTCTCTAACACAGCCTTTACTGTTCCAATGGCGTTCTCCACTTGCCCATTAGCTTGTGGGTACTTGGGACTCGTGGTTGTGTGCTTGACCTCCGACGACTCTGCAAATTCTCTGAACTTACGGGGGCCATTGTCAGAAATGAGTTCACTGGGTATCCCATAACGTGCGAACATGGACTTGAGTTGGGTAATAGCTTCTGAACTAATGGTGCTGTCACGTAGCAGGCCAACTTCTACCCATTTTGAGTAGTAATCAACAGTCAGAAGATAGTCTTTACCTCCAAGGGTAAATAAATCACATGCAATCGTCTCCCAGGGTCTATGGGGTACTTCATGCTGAATCAGGGGTTCTTTGGCATTGTTCTTCCTGTGTTTAAGACAGGAGCTGCAGTTTGAGATTGGATCTGTTATCTGTGCATTCATGTTTGGCCAGTACAGGAGGTCACGTGCTCTTCGCTTGCTTTTTTCGATTCCGAGGTGGCTTTCGTGGATTTTCCCAAGCATTTCTGGCTGCAGTCTTGTAGGGACAATAACTTTGTGACCTTTGAAGAGAATCCCATCAGCTTCATGGATTTCATCCTTGAAACTCCAGTATGGTCTAGCATTAGCAGGCACTTTACTCTTGTGATCAGGCCAGCCATCTTTGGTTAGTTGGGCGACTGCCTGAAGAGAGGGGTCAGCTTTTGTTGCTTCTTGCAATTCTTGCAATTTATTCTCAGCTATTGGTAGGTTTGCTACCAGAAGATGGACTTGCATTTCAATTTCACCATCAGGGATTCCTTCATTCTGGTAAGTTGTTTCCAGGTGGGCTCTAGATAATGCATCTGCAATAAACATCAATTTCCCTGGAACATACTTCACTTTTATGTGGTAAGGCTGTAGGCGAAGTAGTAGGCGCTGGATTCGGGGTGGTGCTTTGGCAAGAGGCTTAGAAAAGATTGCTTCCAGCGGCTTGTGGTCTGTTTCAACATCCATTTCTTTGCCATATAGGTACTGGTTAAACCGCTCACATCCAAACACAATGGCCAGTGTTTCTTTTTCGATTTGTGCATAGCCTTTCTGGTACTCCGTCAGGGATTTTGAGGCATATGCGATTGGTTGATCCTCTTGATGTAATACTGCTCCGAGTCCTGACTGGGATGCGTCAACAGAGAGCTTTACAGGTTTGTTCACATCGTAGTATTTCAGGACTGGCTTTGAGGTGGGGACTTTCTTAGTTTCATTGAGCGAGCTTTCTTGTTGCTCACCCCAGTGCCATTGTACCTCTTGTCTAAGTAAGGCTGTAAGTGGCTCGGTCAAAGCGCTCATGTTAGGGATAAACTTGCTTAGGTAGGTCACCATTCCTAGCAGGCGCTCCACATCCTTCTTGTTCTGTGGCCCTGGCATGTTGAGGATTGCTTCAATTTTTGACTCGTCAGGTTTGATTCCATCTTTGCTAATCTTGTCACCAATGTAGACAACTTCTGGAATCTTGGTTGTGCATTTCTGTCTCTTCAGCTTTACACCCTTTTCTCTAGCTCTTTCGAGGACATTTCTGAGTGCTCTGTCATGGCTTTCTTCATCCTTGCCCCAAACCAGGAGGTCATCATAGATAACTTCTGCTCATTCAATTCCTTCAAAGGCAAACTGCATTTTCTTCTGGAATACTTCATTAGAGGAGTTAAGACCAAATGGCAGACGATTAAACTTGAAGCGGTCAAAGGGGGTGTTAAAGGTTGTGAGAAGGGAACTTGGATGGTCCAATTTGACATGCCAGAAGCCATCTTTGGCATCTAGTTTACTGAATACTTTTGCACCAGCCAACTTGCTTGTAATCTCAGTGGATGTCGGGAGTTGGAAATGTTCCCTCTTTACTGCCCTATTGAGGTCTTTGGGGTCAAGACAAATTCTTAGGTTTCCATCCCCTTTCTCCACTATTACAATAGAGTTTACCCACTCTGTAGGCTGATCAACTTTCTCTATTGCACCTAATTATTCCATCCTTTCAAGTTCTTTCTTTAGCTTGGGCAGGAGTGTGAATGGAACTTTTCTAGGGGGATGGATGACAGGCTTAATTACTGGATTAATTTCAATATGATGCTCTCCTTCGAGCTCTCCAAGGCCTTCAAACAGATCGGCAAATTCATCTAAGATACTCTCAGCATTGGCACTGGCTGTGTCAACAGTTCTTACAAACAAGTTCCTGACATGCTCTTAAGCCAAGTAGGGGTGGTTGACCCTCAGCCTCAACAACAAAGAAATCAGAATCAATCATTTTGTCTTTGTACTTACAAGTCATCCTTGCTACTCCTACTACAGGTATTTCAGATCCATTGAACTCAGTGAGTTTAGCTTTGGTTGATCCCAGTTGCGGTGTCCCTTTCAACGAACTGAACACGTGTTTCGGAATCACATTTGCTTGAGCCCCAGTGTCTAATTTGAATTGCACCTTGTTGTCATTCAGTTGTAGAGTAGCTGTCCATTCGTTATCATGACCATCTTTCTGGACTTGGCCGATAAACAGTTCTTCAAATTCTTCAATGTCCGGTTCGACGCGAGGTTGTTGATCACTTTCCACGAGGTGGACATTTTTCGATAGGCACTGAGAAGCAAAATGATTGCGGTTCTTGCACTTTTGACAGATTTTTCCAAACGCTGGGCATTCTCTCGGGCCATGAACTGTTCCACATCTTTTACAAGCGGTAGTGGGACCAGTCCTCTGCTTTCCGTGAGCCTTTCGCCGGAATTTTCGTGGCGCTGCTTTCTTGTTTACATAATCCACGTTTTTCGGTTCTTCAGTGATCGATTTCGTTTGGCGTTTCGAAAACTCCGAAGGCTCGACATCTATCGATAGCTTTCTGAAGATCCAGGTCGGTTTCTTGCAGTAGCTTTTCTCTCAGGGTTTTACAAGAGATTCCACAGACGATTCTATCTCGAATTAGACTCTCGCACAATTCGCCAAATTCACACGTGCTCGCTCTGGTACGAAGCTCTGTGACGTACTGATCGATGTTTTCAGTCGGCTGTACGCAAGTGAAGAATTTGTGGCGTTCAAAAGTGATGTTCCGTCTGGGGTTGCAATACTCTTCAAATTTTCGGAAATATATGTCGAGTTTTTCCTCTGCAGGCGATAGCGAGAAGGTGTTGTAAATTTCAAGTGCATCGTCTCCGAGGAGATGAAGAAATATGGCGACGCGTTGCTTCTCGGGTTTCTTCATTGAGCCTGAAGCTTCCATGTACAATTGAAATCGCTGTTTCCACTTGCACCAATTGTCTGCAACATTTCCCTCTAGACTTAGCGTTGAGGGCGGCTTGAATACACTCATTTTGAGGTAGTTTTCGTTATTTCAAACAGTGTTTGATTAAGCCACGTTCTGACACCATGGCATGGTTTTATTCAACAACTGCGCATGACTGATGACGTCACTTATCATGACATTATCCTGTAAAATAATGTCCTTTATTGTAATGTTTTTATAAAGCTACTATCATCCACTTCACATTTTCTGACTTCATTTGATTTATAATTAGATTTTAATTTGTTTAAAATGTAGAATAATGTAAAGTTGCTTTACGAATTTGCTTTGCCTTATTGACTGCGGTAAAGGTTAGTTTATTTACTTTGTTCTCCTTTGTAAAGAAAGAAAGAAAGAAAGAAAGAAAGAAAGAAGGAAAGAAGGAAAGAAGAAAGAAAGAAAGAGAAAAGCAAAAACGAATGATAATGTTTGTGTTCCGCGAGAAAAGCTTGAGGCTTTGTGTATGTGAACTGCTTACGCCAGCTTGTGTTAACGAACTCACATGCTAATTAGCACAATTCCCCAAAGCTGAACCTTGTCATTCGTGATTTCTACGAGCAGAGAGACGCTGTCCAGAGTTTGGTCTTGAACCGAGAAGATAGTCATTTAGATGACGAATATTATCTTGCTACGCCTGTTGGTTTTTGCCTCGGTCTTTGCTGAACAAGATGGATGGGATGAACTTGTGGAAGAACTCGAAAACGTGACGGCGGACGAAGGTCAGTCAGTCTTGACATTCATAATAACTGAAGCAGTTTGTACAAGTTCAGCATTGAGCCAGGATTTTGTTTCCTAAAATTGTGTGCGACTTACACTGTTTCAGCTAAAGAATCCGAACTCCCCCACATCTCACTGAGAGAGGGTCGAATCGGTTTGTCCATTTGTCCATTGTTACCATGGGTACCATTGTACAAATGGTAAGAGCAGTAGTGATTTGTAAGCATTGGTAAATTGCATCTCGTTTGTGGTATCTAGAATACTTCATGTTTAAACTAACTCAGAGGGAAGAATCGGCTTGTAGCCATCGCATGGCAATTTGCATTTCATCAGTGGGACATTCATTTCCTCAGAGCGGGCCAAATCGGTTTCTCCATTTGTCCATTGGCAGTATTGTACAAATGGTAAAAGAAGCAGTCGATTTGTAAGCATTGTAAATTGCATTTCGTTTAAGTGGGATTTAGAATATTTCATGTTTAAACTAACTGAGAGGGAGCCAAATCGGTCTGTGAATTGTTTTGCTCAACAGTTATAAAGGAGTGAACTCATAATCAGCGCGTTGCGATTTTCACTTTCTCGCCTCACTTTTAAAGAACATTCACAGGTATACATACATCTATTACTTGCTTGTTTCCTATTTCATGTTTATTCGCGTTCCCTGCTTCGGCTCCCGTGTTTTCTTTAACAGTTACAAAGGATTGAAATTATTACTGCGATTTTCTTTCTCGCCTCACGTTTAAAAAAAACGAGGTATGCATACAAATTGTATTACTTGCTTGTTTCCGAAGTAGTGCGTTCCCCACTTCCAGTCGTGTGCTTTTCTTTAACAGTTATAAGGGAGTGAAACAATAATGGCAATATTCCGATATTCTTTCTCGAAACTCAGTTGAGTTCAACGTCAAATATTCCAGGTCCCACTAATGAGAGTCAGTTTACTGATTGTTAACAAAATCGAATACTGCTTTCACCATTTGTACCAATGGTCCATGGACAAACTGATTCGTTTCTCTCTCAGTTGGTTTCACTATTAATATGGTGCTGTTTATCAATGGTTAACGGTTCGACTACTCTTTTCACCATTTGTACCAATAGTAACAAATTGACTACCGCTTTTACCATTTGTACCAATGGTACCAATGGGCCAACTGATTCAGCTCTCTTTCAGTTGGTTTCACTATTAATGAGATGCAATTTGCGAAAGGTTTACGGGTCGACCACTTTTTTTTACCATTTTTACCAATGGTAAGGATCGTGATGCAGCTGTTTTTACAAATGGTATCCGCTCATGTGTATTGGACATGAATGAAAGTCTACAGTTTGAATTCGTGTGATGACCATGCTATCCGTCTAGGGCCTGGACGTGCGCGCCCCATCCCCGTGAGTTCCTTCAAAAGACCAAATATTCCACGATGGTTAATTGTTGAAATATTAAATGCTCGGTCGCAACTTAAATTATTAGCAACATCTATATTCTCTCATACCTTCAGCTGTGTGAGTAAGCGGCACCACTGTGAGAAGAATGACGCACAGGTACAACGGCACATGGCGCTCGTCGGACATCTTGCTTAACTGAAGGAACCCCTTCGTTCTATTGAATTTTACGTGCAGAACCTGTACGTGATAAACAGGCTTATCTGCTTGGGAATGCAACACGCAAACTGGTCCAAAACTTCCCTAAAATAGAAATGTTGAACGATGGGGTAAAGTCAATGCCTTAGGTCAGTATTTTTGCTGCATTTTTGTCTCATTTCTTTCCTTTATAGGTCTTGGGTTAAGGCCTAAGGTATACAGAGGGGATGGGGTAATGCCTGTCCCCCCCATCCCCTCCCCGCTCTGCACCTCATTTTTCCATTGACATGTCAAGGAACTTTTTAATTGTCGTTTCTAGTAAGTGGTCTTCTACCTCTCACACCAATGTTTGTTTACAATCGACTTATAGATATAAAAAATCTACAGGAGATATCTCATTCCCTGTCAACTAAGAAAAACGTTTATTCGGTGAAAAACTCAGCAAAACAATAGATCAAGAGAGTAACAAAGTTTCGACTAGAGTAAATCATATTCCCGATGCTCAGTATGTGAAAATAAGGAGCAAAGGTGTTGTGAAAAAACAACGACGCAAAAGAGGAAAATACTGTGCTACATTTCGCCGACAAGGATCCACAGTAGCATAAACATGCTGAAACTATCATATTGATCATTCAGCATATAGAAGATATTGAAATTATTCTAGCAATTTCTGTTGTATATGAACTGATAGTCAGGAAGAGGAAAAGGGCCAAGTTGTACTTTGATGTATGACGAGTTTAAGGTGGCCAGAAAGGGTTTTTAATTATTGTAATCCTTTTGAAACGAGGAAAGATTACAAAGACGTTTTTCTGACCATGTGGGCAAGCTATGAATATTTTTAAACCACTTTTGTCGAGCAACACTTTAAGGCTGATTGTGACGCCATAGCCGTTACCATGGTAACAATAAAAGACCACAAAAAAGAACCTCCAAATTTCAGTTTTTGCCAATTATCTGAAAAAAACTAATTCGGTGACCTACCCATTTTATTGCATTTTAAGAAAGCTCCCTAAATTCTTAAACTTCTGTGGCGATATGGCAAAAAGTTGTTTAGTAGAACTTCAGTTATATTGAAAAAGTGATTTTTTTAAATTGCAAAAAATTCCACTAAATAACTTTCCTCGAAAAGCTTCTATTTGAATTGGCACACAATGTTACATGCACGCAAAATATCCAGATGGGTCACCGAGCAAAATTTCGAGATAAAAAACACATGTTTCGTGCATGTTTTATTTCCAGTCTCCGCGATTTTCCGCTGCATTTTCACTTTCGGTATTTTGCGCGCGCGACTTTTGATACAAAATTTGGATTCACTCAGCTGACGCGTGGATTCAACCCATGTCGTGTGTAGGCTACGTGTGCGCGCGCGCCCGGCTAAAAACCCTTTCGAGCCTCCTTAAAGAGATTAATGCACATAAATTACCACAAGTTTTCGCGATCCAGTGATTGTGTTTGAGACGACGTTCTTTTGCGATAATGTCGTCTCAAAATGCTGGCTTGTGATTGGTCCAAAACTGTCATGACAATGCCGCAAAGGTCAAACTTCAAAACTTTTCTTCACAAGACCGCAAGAAAGATTTTAGTTTTTGCTCAGCAATATGGTTGGAAAAACCTTTTTTGCAATGTGATTCATCCCTACAAGCAACTTACCTTTACAGATTGCCCAAAATGTGAGTGCTACAACTTTAAAACTACGTTGTTTCTCTTAAAACAGTTTGTTTTTCGGTTTTTATTTCGTGATGCGCGCGCTGTATTGCGTTATCATTTGTGTTCCACCTTTAGCCTGGAAAAGAAGTTGATTTTCGCGTTATTCCATTATTTTGTCGATACCCGTATGTTTGAAAAAAAATTTGTTGATACACTGAAGAGTTTAGTTTGTTTCATTAGGTAATTTTTGGTTGAAAAAGAAAAAGCGGCGAATTCAAACATCTTGCTGCAAAAGCAAAATTGTTTTCGTGAGCAAGTATCGCGCACGCAAATCTTCACTGTGAGTAAGAATTGATCAAAAAAATATTGTTCAGGCTTATTGCTTTTTCGCAAAAAAGAGACATAGATTGCAATAAAAAACTAAATTCGATTTTGAGACGACATTAAGGCTTTTATATGATGACGGCTAGTTGGGAGAAAATATATTCCATATTGGGCGGAAGGGGGGCCATCACAACCCCCACCCTCTCTTTTCCCTTGCTCTTGAAGGTCTAAACGCTTGCGCACAAGTCCTTTAGTTTAATTGTTTTGTGCAATTAAACTTGATGATTTATTCTCTGACAGGTTACGTTGGGCAATCCTAAAAAAAAAAGGTTCAGGTTTAGGTTCAGGGATTCATAGACTTTTTTTCTTTAATCCTGCAACCCTTGCCAGCAAGTAGATGTTTTCATACCGCATATCCAAACTACCTATTGCAGTTAGAAGGTACGAGACATGATGTAATGAAAAGTTGTGATCGAGTGAACATCTGGAAGCCAAAAAAGCACTGTCTAGACTCTATATAAAGTTTTAAAAGCTACATGAACATGTGCTCTGGACCACTAAGCCGGTGTATATCACACTCAATTTATGATGACGTAATGTTCCATCTTAGTAGCACATGTGAACTTTTAATTTTTTCTCTCCATGCAGGTGACATAGCCATGAGACTAAGCTATGGTTCTTACTCTGTATAGACTGTGAGCAGTAGTTATTTTTCTTCAGGAGCACCGTTTTTGCTTTCAGCTTGCCTCAATATTTTCACCTTCAAACTGAGCGCTCGCTGATATGACTTGCCTCGCCTACATAAGTGAGTTCGACTATTAACCGGCTGAGTTAACTGATCAAAGATGAACGAAAATAGCAAGGGGGGAATCTCAGAGAGGAAACGTGACTTCATAAAACTGCGTTATTATTATTATTTTTTTCATTTAGAAAGGGGGAACTAGGAGGAATAAGGGGAACTAAATAAACATTCAAAACAAAATAATTAGTGATTAACAAGCGTATCAAACTTTTGTTCTTGAGAGCGGGTTTAGTTTCTGTGACCGATCGGTGACTTAATCACTTAAACTTCCGATAAATAACTTGGAACAAATATTCGGTAACTCTGTCACACAACCCACTTGGACCATCATCAACTGACGTTTTTACTGGTCTAGGCTCTAGGTTTAGAACACAGACTTTTAAGCTTTCTGTGTTTTGTCCAGTCTAAGTAATGAGCGAATAAAAGTCAGCGGTCAAAATATATTTCCCAAAAAAACGCCTTAATTTATTGTGTGCACACTGTCGTATATTGAAAAGCCTTGCTTAATAAATAAATAAATAAATAAATAAGTAAATAAATAAATAAATAAATAAATGAAAAGTTAGTAATGATTAATCACTTTGTATACATCGTAAGAGCTGTACCCGGCAAAACGTAGCTGAAACGCCGTTTTCCTTACCCACAATACTGGAAGTAGAAACAAGAATTAAAAATATTGAACATTGAGATTAAGGAACAAAAATTCGAAAGGCTTTGAACATCCGACATTTGAAGACCAAGTTTCTGTCCTGATCGTGTAAAAAAAACAATAACAAAATAATTACTGATCAACGAATGAAACAAAACTTTTGTTATCAAAAGGGCGCACTAAAAGGGGCGCTACATAGACATTTAAAGAATACTTATTTTACTGTACATAAGGCATCAGGGCCCGCGCAGCAAGTTTTTGAGTTGGGGGGGGGGGGTGGGGCTAAAGACGAAGGCGATAGCCAAATTGGGATTGGGGGGGGGACCATGCTTGAAATTTTTGATTTTAATTCCAGGAAAATGACGGGAAATGCATTTATAAATCGCAAACTAAATTTTTATTTCCAAATGTTCAGTGCTGTTGCTATCGGATCTTTAGATTCACTATCACTAAATTGAAATATCCTTGACTGTAGTACTACTGATATCAACCTTTAATTACTATAAATAACCCAGAAATCTACCGATTTTGCCTGAGCTGCCGTCAATTCAACGGTGTATAAAAAAATATAACAAAACGATGAAGTAATAAGACAGTGGCTGATATTTACTGTACAACAGATGCTTAAAAGATATCAAAATTTCGCTTTCTGTTACTGTTGCGATCTGTGAATTTGTTTGCAATATCAAGAAGAGAAAGTCTGTCTGTTCTTTCTTTCTGACTGTTTAAAATCGTCAGGTTGCTAAATCGTTCTTGGGTCATTGTTGAACGAACCCTTGCTTTTAATCTCCGGGCAGTCGAAAACGATCTTTCACGAGCTGCACTGGTTGCCGGTTACCAGTATGAGCTTGCATACGGTGATGACTTCGTTTACCATTTTCCGTTCTGGGGCAAGCAACTCTTTAATTTTAACTACGATGTCGTCAAAACACAAAAAATAACCAACCCTTAGCAGCACTTTTAAAATTTCCATTTGGGGGGCTAACATTTCAATATCAACATCATCACCGTAAAATTTTTCCATAAATTGTAGCTCTGTGGAGTTTCAGGCGAATTGAGGGCCTTAACTAAAGGAGACTCCATCCTAACATAAGTACCAAAGCTTGGTTAGTCAAAACGCAGGTCAATAGCATTGACCGTGAAGTCAATAGCTTCAAAGTATATCCGCCTGTAAAAGTCCTGTGCGGTCGCAGGATATGTTGATATATTGATATCCTGCAGGATATGTTGATATACCTGCGACCGCATATCCTGCGGTCACAGGTTATGCTTCTTTGGAAAGTTGAAATCTGCAGGTTGCAGTGGCTCCGTTGTATGGACCCCTAAAGCTTGATTGGCTGTCAAATGTTCAACCTTTCGTTGGATTGGAGGAGATGATTCTTGCGTGAACATTATAGCTTTTACTTCATTTTAAAGAAAGAAGCCATTTAAAAGACATAAACCTGTACTAGCGCAAGGTTAAAACAGAAAAATTATTTGATAATTATCGCCACTTAGATCTAATTCTTTATGACAATGTCTGTTTGTTAACTCATCTGCGCGTCTTCTTTGGCATAACTTATTTTTTTGCCCAAAAAGTGGGGGGGGGGGACTAAAGCCCCCCAGCCCCTCCCTCTGCGCTGTCCCTGACACAGCACAGCCTGCGGCTGAGAGCACGATCTTTGACTCAGCGAGAGTCCCCGTTCTCAATTTGATTTCTTTGAAAAAGCTACACGAAACTTCTTTGGCACAAAATGGAATGTAAGGAGCTAACCTTTTGCTGATTACCAGGAAAGGTAAAAAGCATAGACAAGAACGCGGGTCACCAAGGGGAGGGGAAAAACAGCAATGATGCAGTGGAGTTGACTGAGCTGAAGCCTGAGTAGAACGACAGAAAAACGATATAGCTTCGCTAAAGCAGACACTACAGCAAACAACTAATCATTGACAGAAAGAAATGGACACTGCCAAACAAGTAATCGATCAACAGCAAGAAGAAATTGATAAGCTGTATACTCTTCAAGATCACTTGGAGCAATATACTCGCAAGAATAATTTAGAGATTCACGGAATCCCCGAAAGTGCATACACCGAAGAAGTAGTGCTTAAAGTTGCGAACGCCCTCGATCAGTTGCTGTTTCACCACAGGACATTGAAATCTACCACAAATTAAACATCAAAGGTAACAAGCCAATTCTTGATACGTTTATAAGCCAATGGGTAAAGTCAAATTTATACTGTGCAAGGGCCAAGCTCAATGATATCAAAGTGTCAAACATATTTCCATGCAGGGCTTGGTTTTTCCGACAGCGTAGAATCGGAGAGGACAAAAATCTTACATCGTATAGCAGGAAAATCATGAGTAAGGCTAACAAAATATATATATGGTGTAACGACCATTCACCCTGAAGAAGGCCGGTAAACTCGGCCGAAATATAGGTGCCTGCTCAAAAAAACATCTTTTTGAGTCTTCATTTGTGATAGTATATACAATTTTTACGATGACAATTTTATTAAGTGGATTCTTGTGTTAGCTTATATATATATATATTAAGGACGGTCCTCCTTTTGTTACTGCGCATACGTTCTGCGCAGCTCAAGATATTCGGGTTTCTTAAGGAATTTGCCCACTAATACAACAATATTTTTTGCCCGGTTTAAGACTACGTGGAAAAAGCAGATCTTAGCAAGGGCTATCAGAATCCAAAAAGAAAATTGGGGTAACCACGCATTTTTCAGAGATAATCGAGCTTAAATTTGGAAAGAAATTGCCATACATTCTTTAAATTCTAAAGCTTTTTTAGAATCATGGTTGCTTAATTATCTCTGAAAAATGCGTGGTTACCCACATTTTTCTTTTTGGATTCCAATAACCCTTGCTAAGGTCTACTTTTTCCCCATAGTCGTAACCTTTGCAAAAATACATCTGCATTAGGAGGCACCGTCCTTAAGGTAAGTTTCCCTTTTCCAAAAAAAAAAAGATTGCATGATGCTTCCCTGATCGCGGAAAAAACAAACCAAAACAAAACAAAACAAGACAAAACAATAGCAAAATGACTTCTGATCAACGAGTGAAACAAGCTTTTGTTCTCAAAAGGGGACACTCACAAGGGCGCGTCAAAAAGATCCAAAGAATTGTACATAAGAAACAGCAAGTTAAAAATACATGTAACAGAATGACATCTTGCAACGCTTCGCGTAAGAACTATAGAAAAATCGGCAACGCGGCAGAAAGTCACCTGGTGTCTGTTTCCAGTTAAGTAATTAAAATCCAGCTTTCTAATTGCATGAAAAATAAAACTGCCTAAAAGTGAGAGTAAATTAAAATAGAAAGACCTATTTCAAATCGCAAATTTCAACAAAATCGTGTGTGGGAACCATGGGTACGGCAATGTTGATCGTGGTGTTAACAAGTTAAATCATCATCGAAAATTGACAATTTCACCTGTATGCTACAATGAGGTACACCCTCAATCAGACGCTAAGTGCAACAATTTCTAATTCTAGTATGAATTTAAAAGGTGACAGAAGATATCTTTGCCTGACAAAACGAACACATATAAAATAATCTGTTTAAAACCTTTGTTGACGATGTCCCGAAGTTCAACAGTTCAAGAATTTATATTCAAGCTGTACTCTAAAGGATAATTATTTATTAAGATTTATAGTGCTTGAAAGTCATGTACTAACTTCTGCGTTTTCTTTTAATTTTGTGCATTCTTCGACTCCATCATAGTCAGTTTAACTTTAAAAATGAATCTTTGTTTCATTGAAACATTTTGGTTGCAGTGAATTAACTCAGCTAGAATAAGCTCCAGTCCTGCGGCTTAAGTTTAAAAAGCTCTTGAATGGACACTGATTCAGAGTGTCTGAGAATTGTAAGCTCGCTATGTCGATAAACCAAAGCAGTGGAAACGAAATAAATGAAATCCGACCATGAAATTGTCATTCTATGGACTTTTTCACTTTAACATGTTAAAAGACCCATTGATTTGTTGAAACATCATTGGACACCTCACCTTCCCCTTTGCTCTATAGTTATTTCGTCTTAATCCTGGAAGGTGTATTCATTGCATGAAATCTTAAAAATAAGATCGTGAAAGTTTTACGAGGGCATTCTTTTGACTTTTTGTAAATTCTAGGATTTAAGGAGGAGGGTGGACGCTGTCTCCCTCCAGCCTGGGTCCCAGAAGACTAAAAAAAGGGTTAACAATGTTTTTTGTTTTCATTTAAAAAGTACTCAAAGGGGGTACTCAATAAGCATTCAAAGCAAAGTAATAAGTGATTAACAAGCCTATCAAAGTTTTGTTCTTGAGAGCGGGCTTAGTTTCCACGATCGGGGACTTTATCAGTCGACTTCAGATAACCAACATGGAACAAATATTCGGTAACTCTGCCACACAACCAGCTTGGACCATCATCAACTGAAGCACCCTCTTCAACTGATGTTTTTACTAGCAGTCTAGGCTTTAGGATTAGAACATGACTTTTAAGTTTTCAGTGCATGGTCCAGTCTAAGTTATGAGCGAATAAAAGCCAGCAGTCAAAAATATTTCACCAAAAAAAACAACACCGTTTAGAACACCGCTTTATTTAGCTTACTTCGATGCTAACTTTTTGCATAAATGTTTGTACACCATGCCATGAAACTGCTACTGAGGTACGCATATTTTTCTTTCAAAAACCATACAAGACACAAAATTTCGGTGCACAATGTCTGCGCTGAATATCAGAGGCCTCAGGGATGGTGCTAGCAGAAGAGAGAGATTTAATTGCTTCGGAAAAAGAAAGCATCTATTTCCATGCTACAAGAAGTTCATTGTATCGATGAAACAAACCATTTGTGAAAACCAGAATGGGGTTATGTAACTGTTTTCACCTGTAATGAAAGCAGCAAAGCAGGTGTTTGTTTTCTTTTCAATAATAATTTTAATTTACAATTCCAGAGAGTTCATGCAGACCTCGTGGGGAGGTTCATTATGTGCGACAACGAAGCCAATGAAAAAAGAAAAAAAAAGGATTGTATGATGATTATTTCCTGATAGCGGAAAAAAAATAGCAAACTGAACAATAACAAAAGAACTATTGATCAACGAGTGTAACAAAACTTTTGTTCTCAAAAGGGCGCACTCAAAGGGGCGCCACACAGACATTTAAAGAATTGTACATAAGAAACAGCAAGTTAAAAAAACATGTAACCGAATGACATTTTGTTACACTTCGCGTAAGAGCTATAGAAAAATCGGCAACGCGTCAGGAGGTCATCCGGTGTCTAATTAAGTAATTAAAATCCGGCTTTCTGATTGGATGAACAATAAATTGCCCATAAAAATGATAGTAAATAGATAGACCTATTGTGCTTTATGTCATGCAAATTTTAGCAAAATCGTATGTGGGGAACCAAATTGTTTACGGCAGTGTTGATCGTGGTGTTAACAAGTTAAATCATCATCGAAAATTGACAATTTCACCTTTCTATTACAATCTGGTACACCCTCAATCAGATGCTAAATGCAAAAAATTTCTACTTCTAATATGGATTTAAAAGGCGGAAGAAGATAACTTTGCCTGACACAACAAACATATATAAAACAATCTGTTTAAAACCTTTATTGACGATGTCCCGAAGTTGAACACTTCAAGAATTTAGATTCGAACTGTACTCTAAAGGAAAAAATTATTTATTAAGATTTATAGTGGTTCAAAATCAAGTGCTAACTTCTGGCTTTTCTTTTATTTCGCGTATTCTTCGACTCCATCATAGACAGTTTAACTTCAAAAATCAATCTTTGTTTCATTGAGCTTTGTTTCATTGAGACATTTTGGTTGCAGTCAATTACCTCAGATACAACAGGCTCCAGTCCTGTCCTCCAGTTTCAAACGCTCTTGAATAGACAGTGATTCAGAGTGTCTAAGAATTTTAAGCTCGCTATGTCGATGAACCAAAGCAGTGAAAACGAAATAAATGAAACCTGACCATGAAATCGTCATTCTATGGACTTTTGCACTTTAACATGTTTAAAGACACATCGATTAATTGAAACATCAGTGGATACCTCACCTTTCCTGGTGCTCTATAGTTATTTCGTCTTAATCCTGGAAGGTGTATTAATTGCGTGACATCTTAAAAATAAGATGGTGAAAGTTTTACGGCTTTCTTTTGAAGTTTTGTGGATGGTACAAAGAACATACGGACGTTGTCGATCATTTTACGATGACTAGCAATGACTAGATATAATTTCCTGAAGATTGCCAAGAAATATTCAGTGATCTTTCGATTGTTACGTAATGACCACTTTTCACGGTGAAAGTGCAATTGATAATTTTACTTACAACTCAAGAGCAATATCACTGAACGCTCATTGTTTGAGAAGGAAAACAGTTTTCTTTTCTCAGTAAAAGCATTTTTTGCTAGAAAAGAAATTTCATGATTACGCACCCCTGATTAGCTAGGTTGGCCAAACTGTGCCGTTTCTGCGTTCAGCTGTCCTGACATTTTCACCTTCAAGCAGCATTCGCATTGCTGAATTGCCTCGCCTACGTAAGTGATTTTGTCTTTTCACCGGCTGAGTTCAGATTCGCTCAGAAATGAACGAAAATCGGGTGAACGCTGAGATAGAGAACTCCAGAACTCGGTTCTTCACGCAAAGAAAAGAAGAGATTTTCCTTGAAAACTACTTGGATATTATTTTAAAAGCTTGCTAGAACCGGAGACAAAAATGTTTTTCTTCTCTCAAATGTAACGAATAGTTTGACAGAAATAACCAAAGGTAACTTTATGACTATTGAGAGAAACACAAATGAAACTATAAATGATATCCGAAGTCTTTTTTTTTTCATTTAAAAAACAAAAAAAACAAATTGTATTTACATACAAGGATAAAGAATTAAATACCTGTTTTAAGTCTGCCGCTTGTCTTAATGTTACTGGTTCCTAAAAAAAAAGGGCACAATAAAACCTAGAATTCAATAGGGACAAAAAATCTGAAGCAAAGTACTAAACAAGTGCATAAGCCAGGTCGATTAGTGTGCTTACCTCCGAGAATCCACGGATTGAATGAGTAACTGAACAAAAATTGGGCGTTTCAAAAAAAGCAAAGAGGAATTAAACGTCATATCGTGACACATCTTTTTAAGTTGCCGAGTCTCATGTACAGTAAAAAGACTTATTTGAATGTCTATGTGGCCCCCCTTTGAGTGCGCTCTTTGACGAAAATTTTGTTTCACGCGTTTGTCACTAATTATTTTGTTATTGATTTGTTTTGTTGTTTCCACGATCAGGGCAGCATTATGCAATCTTGGAAACTTAAATGTCACACTGTGACATGTCTTTTTAAGTTGCCGTGTCTTTTGTACAATTAAAAGAATTCTTTGAATGTCTATGTGGCTTTTCTTTAAGTGCGCCCTTTTGAAAAGAAAAGTTTTGTTTCACTCCTTTGTCACTAATGATTTTGTTATTGATTTGTTTTTTTTCCCCACGATCAGGGCAGCATCATGCAATCTTGGAAACTTGCTTCTGTATTGTTTTCTGGTCTTCAAATCTCGAATGTTCAGAGCCTTGAGCATCTTCGTTTTTAAATCTTAAAGTTAAGTGTTTGTAATTCTTGCCGTGACTCACGATCAAGAACAGTTAGTAGAAAGCAAACATAAAACAAAAAACACACACACACGGAGGAAAACAACAACAACAACAACAACGACAACAACAAATTATAGGTTTCTCGGCCGTGAATTAAGAGTGAGAAGGCTATGACTGGAAACCCTTTGTATTAGGATACTCTCTTTAAACAATTTGTCAGCCCACTGCGACTATAAGTAGACAAGGGGGCGTACACGACCAAGTGTTTCGCGCTCTCAAGTTTTTCTCACGCTTGGCACTGGTCACAGTTTATTTGCTACGTGTTCTCATTAGTTTGTTTAAATGCCTGCGTCTTATGAGAGTAATTTCCCTGGGTTTGGTTTTACGACTGCTGCTTGTTTTGAAAATTGTTCTATTACGTTATACCTGAGCTAGCTGGTGAGTTTATCTGGAAAAATCAAGAAATCCAAGATTGCCGTTCAAGAACATGAGTACGCACCTCAGAGAAAAGAGTTTTGGACGTACTATCTGCTCTCTAAGTTTCGTTCTCATAGCCTGAATATTCTAGGAGTTAAGGAGGAGGCCCCCGCCCCCCTCCAGCCTCGGTCCCAGGAGACTAAAAAAAGCCTTAACAATGTTTTTTTTTTTTCATTTAGAGAGCACTCAAAGGGGTACTAAATAAGCATTTAAAGTAAAGTAATTAGTGATTAACAAGCCTATCAAAGTTTTGTTCTTGAGAGCGGGTTTAGTTTCCACGATCGACCGCTGACTTTATCAGTCGACTTCAGATAACTAACATGAAACAAATATTTGGTAACTCTGCCACACAACTGTTTTCACTTCTAATGAAAGCAACAAAGCAGGTGTTTGTTTTCTTTTCAATAATGATTTAATTTACAATTCCAGAGAGTTCATGCAGACCTCGTGGGGAGGTTCATCATGTGCGACATCGAAGCCAATGAAAAAAGAAAAAAAGAGATTGCATGATGATTATTTCCTGATAGCGGAAAAAAAATAGCAAACTGAACAATAACAAAAGAACTATTGATAAACGAGTGTAACAAAACTTTTGTTCTCAAAAGGGCGCACTCAAAGGGGCGCCACACAGACATTTAAAGAATTGTACATAAGAAACAGCAAGTTAAAAAGACATGTAACCGAATGACATTTTGTTACACTTCGCGTAAGAGCTATAGAAAAATCGGCAACGCGGCAGGAGGTCATCCGGTGTCTAATTAAGTAATTAAAATCCGGCTTTCTGATTGGATGAACAATAAATTGCCCATAAAAATGATAGTAAATAGATAGACCTATTGTGCTTTATGTCATGCAAATTTTAACAAAATCGTATGTGGGGAACCAAATTGTTTACGGCAGTGTTGATAGTGGTGTCAACAAGTTAAATCATCATCGAAAATTGACAATTTCACCTTTCTATTACAATCTGGTACACCCTCAATCAGATGCTAAATGCAAAAAATTTCTAATTCTAATATGGATTTAAAAGGCGGAAGAAGATAACATTGCCTGACACAACAAACATATATAAAACAATCTGTTTAAAACCTTTATTGACGATGTCCCGAAGTTGAACACTTTAAGAATTTAGATTCGAACTGTACTCTAAAGGAAAAAATTATTTATTAAGATTTATAGTGGTTCAAAATCAAGTGCTAACTTCTGGCTTTTCTTTTATTTCGCGTATTCTTCGACTCCATCATAGACAGTTTAACTTCAAAAATCAATCTTTGTTTCATTGAGCTTTGTTTCATTGAGACATTTTGGTTGCAGTCAATTACCTCAGATACAACAGGCTCCAGTCCTGTCCTCCAGTTTCAAACGCTCTTGAATAGACAGTGATACAGAGTGTCTGAGAATTTTAAGCTCGCTATGTCGATCAACCAAAGCAGTGAAAACGAAATAAATGAAACCTGACCATGAAATCGTCATTCTATGGACTTTTGCACTTTAACATGTTTAAAGACACATCGATTAATTGAAACATCAGTGGATACCTCACCTTTCCTGGTGCTCTATAGTTATTTCGTCTTAATCCTGGAAGGTGTATTAATTGCGTGACATCTTAAAAATAAGATGGTGAAAGTTTTACGGCTTTCTTTTGAAGTTTTGTGGATGGTACAAAGAACATACGGACGTTGTCGATCATTTTACGATGACTAGCAATGACTAGATATAATTTCCTGAAGATTGCCAAGAAATATTCAGTGATCTTTCGATTGTTACGTAATGACCACTTTTCACGGTGAAAGTGCAATTGATAATTTACTTACAACTCAAGAGCAATATCACTGAACGCTCATTGTTTGAGAAGGAAAACAGTTTTCTTTTCTCAGTAAAAGCATTTTTTGCTAGAAAAGAAATTTCATGATTACGCACCCCTGATTAGCTAGGTTGGCCAAACTGTGCCGTTTCTGCGTTCAGCTGGCCTGACATTTTCACCTTCAAGCAGCACTCGCATTGCTGAATTGCCTCGCCTACGTAAGTGATTTTGTCTTTTCACCGGCTGAGTTCAGATTCGCTCAGAAATGAACGAAAATCGGGTGAACGCTGAGATAGAGAACTCCAGAACTCGGTTCTTCACGAAAAAGAAAAGAAGAGATTTTCCTTGAAAACTACTTGGATATTATTTTAAAAGCTTGCTAGAACCGGAGACAAAAATGTTTTTCTTCTCTAAAATGTAACGAATAGTTTGACAGAAATAACCAAAGGTAACTTTATGACTATTGAGAGAAACACAAATGAAACTATAAATGATATCCGAAGTCTTTTTTTTTTTCATTTAAAAAACAAAAAAACAAATTGTATTTACATACAAGGATAAAGAATTAAATACCTGTTTTAAGTCTGCCGCTTGTCTTAATGTTACTGGTTCCTAAAAAAAAAGGGCACAATAAAACCTAGAATTCAATAGGGACAAAAAATCTGAAGCAAAGTACTAAACAAGTGCATAAGCCAGGTCGATTAGTGTGCTTACCTCCGAGAATCCACGGATTGAATGAGTAACTGAACAAAAATTGGGCGTTTCAAAAAAAGCAAAGAGGAATTAAATGTCATATCGTGACATATCTTTTTAAGTTGCCGAGTCTCATGTACAGTAAAAAGACTTATTTGAATGTCTATGTGGCCCCCCTTTGAGTGCGCTCTTTGACGAAAATTTTGTTTCACGCGTTTGTCACTAATTATTTTGTTATTGATTTGTTTTGTTGTTTCCACGATCAGGGCAGCATTATGCAATCTTGGAAACTTAAATGTCACACTATGACATGTCTTTTTAAGTTGCCGTGTCTTTTGTACAATTAAAAGAATTCTTTGAACGTCTATGTGGCTTTTCTTTAAGTGCGCCCTTTTGAAAAGAAAAGTTTTGTTTCACTCCTTTGTCACTAATGATTTTGTTATTGATTTGTTTTTTTTTCCCACGATCAGGGCAGCATCATGCAATCTTGGAAACTTGCTTCTGTATTGTTTTCTGGTCTTCAAATCTCGAATGTTCAAAGCCTTGCGCATCTTCGTTTTTAAATCTTAAAGTTAAGTGTTTGTAATTCTTGCCGTGACTCACGATCAAGAACAGTTAGTAGAAAGCAAACATAAAACAAAAAACACACACACACACACGGAGGAAAACAACAACAACAACAACAACGACAACAACAAGTTATAGGTTTCTCGGCCGTGAATTAAGAGTGAGAAGGCTATGACTGGAAACCCTTTGTATTAGGATACTCTCTTTAAACAATTTGTCAGCCCACTGCGACTATAAGTAGACAAGGGGGCGTACACGACCAAGTGTTTCGCGCTCTCAAGTTTTTCTCACGCTTGGCACTGGTCACAGTTTATTTGCTACGTGTTCTCATTAGTTTGTTTAAATGCCTGCGTCTTATGAGAGTAATTTCCCTGGGTTTGGTTTTACGACTGCTGCTTGTTTTGAAAATTGTTCTATTACGTTATACCTGAGCTAGCTGGTGAGTTTATCTGGAAAAATCAAGAAATCCAAGATTGCCGTTCAAGAACATGAGTACGCACCTCAGAGAAAAGAGTTTTGGACGTACTATCTGCTCTCTAAGTTTCGTTCTCATAGCCTGAATATTCTAGGAGTTAAGGAGGAGGCCCCCGCCCCCCTCCAGCCTCGGTCCCAGGAGACTAAAAAAAGCCTTAACAATGTTTTTTTTTTCATTTAGAGAGCACTCAAAGGGGTACTAAATAAGCATTTAAAGTAAAGTAATTAGTGATTAACAAGCCTATCAAAGTTTTGTTCTTGAGAACGGGTTTAGTTTCCACGATCGATCGGTGACTTTATCAGTCGACTTCAGATAACTAACATGAAACAAATATTTGGTAACTCTGCCACACAACTGTTTTCACTTCTTATGAAAGCAACAAAGCAGGTGTTTGTTTTCTTTTCAATAATAATTTTAATTTACATTTCCAGAGAGTTCATGCAGACCTCGCGGGGAGGTTCATCATGTGCGACATCGAAGCCAATGAAAAAAGAAAAAAAAAGATTGCATGATGATTATTTCCTGATAGCGGAAAAAAAATAGCAAACTGAACAATAACAAAAGAACTATTGATCAACGAGTGTAACAACACTTTTGTTCTCAAAATGGCGCGCTCAAGGGGGCACCACAAAGACATTCAAAGAGTTGTACATAAGAAACAGTAAGTTAATAAGACATGTAACCGAATGATATTTTGTTACACTTTGCGTAAGAGCTATAGAAAAATTAGCCTCCCACGCAGTCGTTTTTAGGGGAGTCGTTTTACCCTCAATACGACCCCCCTAAAAACGACTGTGTGGGAGGCTATAGAAAAATCGGCAACGCGGCAGGAAGTCATCCGGTGTCTGTTTTCAATTAAGTAATTAAAATCGGGCTTTCTGATTGGATGAAAAATAAAATTGCCCAAAAATGATAGTAAAATAGATAGACCTGTTGTTCTTTATGTCATGCCAATTTAACAAAATCGGATATGGGGAACCAAATTGGTTACGGCAGTGTTGATAGTGGTGTCAACAAGTTAAATCATCATCGAAAATTGACAATTTCACCTGTATATTACAATCTGGTACACCCTCAATCAGATGCTAATACAAAAATTTCTAATTCTAATATGAACTTAAAAGGTGGCAGAAGATAACTTTGCCTGACACAACGAACATATATAAAATAATCTGTTTAAAACCTTTGTTGACGATGTCCCGAAGTTGAACACTTCGAATTTAGATTCGACCTGTACTCTAAAGGATAAAATATTTATTAAGATTTATAGTGCGTCAAAGTCAAGTGCTAACGTCTGGCTTTTCTTTCGACTCCATCATAGACATTTTAACTTCAAAAATGAATCTTTGTTTCATTGAGACATTTTGGTTGCAGTCAATTACCTCAGATAAAATAGGCTCCAGTCCTGCGGCTTAAGTTTCAAAACTTTTCAACGGTGACTGATGCAAAGTGTCTGAGAATTTTACGCTCACTATGTCGATGAACCAAATCAGTGAAAACGACATAAATGAAATCCGACCATTAAATCGTCATTCTATGGACTTTTTCACTTTAACATGTTTGAAGACCCATTGATTAATTGACACATCATTGGACACCTCACCTTCCCTTGTGCTCTATGGTTATTTCGTCTTAAAGCTGGAAGGTGTATTAATTGCGTGACATCTTAAAAATAAGACGGTGAAAGTTTTACGGCTTTCTTTTGAATTTTTGTAGATGATACAAAGAACATACGGACGTTTTCGAACATTTTACGATGACTACCAGTGACTTAATATAATTTCCTGAAGATTGCCGAGAAATATTCGATGATCTTTCGATTGTTACGTAACGACCACTTTTCACGGTGAAAGTACAATTGATATTTTTACTTACAAGTAAAGAGCAATATCACTCAACGCTCATTGTTGAGAGGGAAAGTATTTTTCTATTTTTTGTTTTATTTAAGACATTTTTGGCTAGAAAAGACAAGTCATGATTACGCACTCCTGACTATCTAGGTTGGCCAAACTGTGCCGCTTCTGCGTTCAGCTGGCCTGACATTTTCACCTTCAAACAGCACTCACATTGCTGACTTCACCGGCTGAGTTCAGATTCGCTCAAAAATGAAGCAAAATCGGGTGAACGCTTGGATAGAAAACTCCAGAATTAAATCTTAGTTTTTCACGCCAAAAAGAAGAGATTTTACTTGAAAATTACTTAGATATTATTTTATAAGCTTGCTAGAACCGGACACAAATATATTTTTCTTCTCCAAAATGTAAAAAAGAATAGTTTGATAGAAATAAACAAAGAAATAAAATATCCGAAGTCGTTGTGTTTCATTTTTAAAAACCAACAAATTGTATTTACATACAAGGATGAAAAGTTAAATACCTGCTTAGTCTGCCGCTTATCTCAATGTTACTGCTTCCTAAAAAAAGGGAGCAATTAAACTTAAAATTCAACAGTGACAAAAAATCTGAAGCATTTAGAACTAAACAAGTGCATAAGGTAGGTCAATTAGTGTGGTTACCTCAGAGAATCCACTGAATTGAATGAGTAACTGAACAAAAATTGGGCTTTTAAACAAAAGCAAAGAGGAATTAAATGCCACACTGTGACGTATCTTTTTAAGTTGCCGTGTCGGCTTATGTACAGTAAAAAGAATTATTTGAATGTCTATGTGGCGTCCCTTTGAGTGCGCTCTTTGACGAAAGTTTTGTTTCACTCGTTGATTAGTAATTATTTTGTTATTGGTTTGTTTTTTTTTCCCGCGATCATGGCAGCATTATGCAATCTTGCTAGCTTAAATTCCACACGGTGACATCTCTTTTTTGAAGTTATCGTGTCTGCCAAGAGCAGTTGACAATGAGTTGGTAAAAAGAAAAACAACCGAAAAAAGGAAAAACACATAAAAGAAAAACAACAACAACAACAACAACAACAACAAAGTGTCCCAGCTGTGAATTGAGCGAGAAGGCTTTCCACTGGATACCCTTTGTAATAGGATGTTGTCTTCAAACAATTTGTCAGCCCACTGCGACAGTAAGTAGACTTAAGTACGTGTACTGCAGTGACAACCACGCAATTGTTTCAAGCTTGCACGTTTTTCTCACGCTTGGCACTGGTCACAGTATATTTGCTACGTGTTCTCATTGGTTTGTTTTATTGTCTGTGTCTTATGAAAGTAATCGCTTCGATTTTGGTTGTACGACTCCTGCTTTTTTGATAACGGCTCTATTACGTAATACCTGAGCTAGCTAGTAAAAAAACTGTAAACAAAAGAAACTGTAAATAAAAGAAGCTGAAACCTGGTGGGTTCACCTGGGAACCCACCAAGTATGGTGTGTTTTAGATGACTTTAACCCCAATTAGTTCAGTAACACTGCATACCTTCTTTGCGCTAAATCTTGGCAAGTTTCGAAAAAAAATGTTGGGATGAAAGAAAAAAATACTTTGGTTTGAAAACCGCCAAAATCATATATTCAGTAACAAGACTGATTTATTTAAAGACAGAGAAGAAAAAGCATTGAAATCCTTAACAATGTTTGTTTTTCGCTTCTAGACAAGACCAATACTGCCCATGCCCATATGAAGGGGTTATTTGCAAATCAACCGTATTAGGTGATGGACCTCTGACCGTAGTTAGAACTTTTGGCGAAAATACGACAAAGCACACATTGAAAAAAGTCTTCTTTTGAGCCGCTTTCCTTAGGGTGTTACAGAATGCAGGATAGCGTCAGAGATTTATTGTACATAGTACAATTAAAGCGAGAACAACTTATCAGTTGGAAAGGAATGCACGCAGCTTGTGACCATAATTCCTGTAGAGATTGTACAATGATACACTTTGGGCCTACCAATTTCACATTTATCTTTGTGCTCGGCTAACTAATAAAAGGGAGTCACGTTTCCTCGCGGCCGGCCCGTTTTTGCGCTCCCACGCATTTTTTTTCTCGAATATTCTACAGGTGGGGAAAGAGAGACTGCTCGTAGTTTGCGCGACAGGATATCAAACACTGCACGAAAAGACGGATTTACCGAACTTTGCAACTGAAGTAAATATGTAGCAAATTTAGGGCTCTAAATTTGTCACAAATTTGCACAGGCGGCATTGTAGAAGCAAAGACACACAATTGCTCCTGCTGAAATTAGGCGCAAATGTAACGTAAACACGAAGTTTGCATCAGATTTGTGTCAGTTTTGCCATCAAGGTAAATTTTCAAATTTCACATTTATTTGCTGTAGTTTTGCTACCCTTAAAAATTAATACTTTTACGGAGTCCGTAAATCTAAGCAAACACGGTGAAAATCAACTTATTTGCATCAAATTACCATCACTTTTACTTGAGTGGCAAATAAACAAATTTGTATTACTTACTCTCACATTTACTATTATAGCAATTGTGCCTATTTGCATCAACTTTACGCCAAGGTCAAATCAGGAAATTTAGGTTTATTTACCCCATATTTACTAAAGGAGCAAACATACTCATCTCCGAACACGCAAACAAGTGGCGTTAATCAAAGTACTGTCACATTTACTTGAGTAGCAAATAAACAAATTTGGATATCTTTCCCTTACATTTGCTATCATTATCGCAATTCTGTTTATTTGCACCAACTTTACACCAAGTCAGCAAATTTAGGTTTATTTACCCCAGAAGCAAATATGGAGCAAATATAACCATTTCCATTTTCGCCAACCTACTCTTTTTTTTATGAAACCCGAAGATTTTCAAGTCATATTTCGTGTACTGTCAACCAGCAAATTTCTCCTAAACAATCCTTTTTGACCTCTGTAAGAAAGTGCCCAAGTATATAAATCATGGCTGAAAACGTACTTAAAATGGCGAATTCTTTCCCTCCAAACATATTGCAAATCTTAGTAGTTTTCGTTCTCACATTGGATAATTCAGTCTTGAACGAGGTCAATCAAACGCACTATGGGATTCCAATGGGATAATGATCACGCGCGCGTCATGTTTTCACACCACACGCAATTTTCGCGTCCGCTCGCGTGTCCTTTGTGCTAATCAACCCCTAGTGGATTTTGGAGGTGGATTCATTAGAAGAACAAAGAAAAATGTTTTCAATGCCAGAGGGACTTTGAATATTTTTTTTTTTACATATCCCAGAAGTGCCCAGACATACAATGATTCAAGAACTCCACGATGTTTGAATTAGCAAGGATGCACAACATTTGCTTAACATTTTGTCTCAATCTGGTAATTATGTTGCATATTTGACAACATTTTCCTAAATCTTTTCGTCTCAAAATGCTTATTATGTTGCACATCCCAAAAGTGCTCAGGCATATGGTGATGCTAGGACTCCAAGCTGAGTCAGCCAGAGAGGATATTCAACATATCTAAAATTTTGCCGCTGAAAAGGGTAAGGTTTTTGGCCTCTCTGTCCTGTACAGGGTATATAATTTTATGCGAGTTTGTCCCAAACAGGGTATGAACGCGTCCTAAACAAGGTACGGCTGCACGTTTGTCACCGTTGTCACTTATACATAGCCAGTCATAAATCGGAAACCTGACGTTTGCCGCCCAGTCTCTAAAATACTGTAAAATTGTCTCGAACGTGAAGAAAGTGTGTATTTTTTTTCAATTGTTCTAAACAGGGGCCTAAAATGGAGGGTGTTGTCCTAAACGGGATTGGTATTTTACGGCTTTTTGTCCTAAACAGGGTCAGGGTATCAGATCTTCAGCGGTACCCCTACACCCAAACATGAGTCAAGTACCACCCCCGGAAAACATTATTGCTTTCACGAATGAAATCTGTATCTTTCTTTACCGTTTTCATTCTCTTTCAAATGAGCATTTCCTCACTAAAACCATTTTACAGAAGTGCCAGTCATGAAAGATCAGCATTTTTTGTTTGCAATAGGCTTCACTGACTGCCTAAAGATGACTGCATCTTTGCAGTGGGTTTCCTAAAAATGACCACATTTTGAAAACCCAACAGTGAATACTACAACAAACAGAAAATGTCACTCATCTTTTGTCACATTCGATTTGTGACTGCGATGCATGAACTTGGCTAATGAAATTCCTTTCTTCTGACATGTTGCACTTACAAAAGGTTTTTCTCTAGATTTCAAATGAGATCTTGACTTTGGATATTTCTTCCTGGCTTTAAGCTTTTTGTTTTTCACTTATCTTATTCATTGCTTTCAATTTTGAAAAATATGAAACACAGAACTGTTTGTACTAAAATCTGCCAGACATGAAAGATCAGCATTTTTTGTCTGCAATAGGCTTCACCGACTGCCTAAAGATGACTGCATCTTTGCAGTAGGTTTCCCAGAAATCACCACATTTTGAAAACCCAACAGTGAATACTACAACAAACAGAAAATGCCATTCATCTTTTGTCACATTCGATTTGTGACTGCGATGCATGAACTTGGCTAATGAAATTCCTTTGTCATGACATGTAATGCACTTACAAAAAGTTTCTCTCTAGATTTCAAATGACATCTTGACTTAAGATCTTTCTTCCTGGCTTTAAGCTTTTTGTTTTTCATTTATCTTTTTCATTGCCTTTAACTTTGAAAAGTCTGAAACACAGAACTGTTTGTACTAAAATCTGCCAGACATGAAAGATCAGCATTTTTTGTCTGCAATAGGCTTCACTGACTGCCCAAAGATGACTGCATCTTTGCAGTGGGTTTCCTAAAAATGACCACATTTTAAAAACCCAACAGTGAATACTACAACAAACAGAAAATGCCATTCATCTTTTGTCACATTCGATTTCTGACTGCGATGCATGAACTTGGCTGATGAAATTCTTTTCTCATGACATGTTGCACTTACAAAATGTTTCTCTCTAGATTTCAAATGAGATCTTTACTTTGGATATTTCTTCCTGGCTTTAAGCTTTTTGTTTTTCACTTATCTTTTCCATTGCCTTTAACTTTGAAAAGCATGAAACACAGAGCTGTTTGTACTGAAATCTGCCAGACATGAAAGATCAGCATTTTTTGTTTCCAATAGGCTTCACTGACTGCCTCAAGATGACTGCATCTTTGCAGTAGGTTTCCCAAAAATCACCACATTTTGAAAACCCAACAGTTAATACTAGAACAAACAGAAAATGCCATTCATCTTTTGTCACATTCGATTTGTGACTGCGATGCATGAACTTGGCTAATGAAATTCCTTTGTCATGACATGTAATGCACTTACAAAAAGTTTCTCTCTAGATTTCAAATGACATCTTGACTTAAGATCTTTCTTCCTGGCTTTAAGCTTTTTGTTTTTCACTTCTCTTGTTCACTGCCTTTAACTTTGAAAAGTCTGAAACACAGAACTGTTTGTACTAAAATCTGCCAGACATGAAAGATCAGCATTTTTTGTCTGCAATAGGCTTCACTGACTGCCTAAAGATGACTGCATCTTTGCAGTGGGTTTCCTAAAAATCAGTGACTTCATTTTGAAAACCCAACAGTGAATACTAGAACAAACAGAGAATGTCACTCATCTTTTGCCACATTCAATTTGTGACTGCGATGCATGAACTTGGCTAATGAAATTGCTTTCTTCTGACATGTTGTACTTACAAAACGTTTCCCTCTAGATTTCAAATGAGATCTTGACTTTGGATATTTCTTCCTGGCTTTAAGCTTTTTTTTTTTCACTTATCTTGTTCATTGCCTTTAACTTTGAAAAGTATGAAACACAGAGCTGTTTGTACTAAAATCTACCAGTCACGAAAGATCAGCATTTTTTGTTTGCAATAGGCTTCACCGACTGCCTAAAGATGACTGCATCTTTGCAGTGGGTTTCCCAAAAATCACCACATTTTGAAAACCCAACAGTGAATACTACAACAAACAGAAAATGCCATTCATCTTTTGTCACATTCGATTTATGACTGCGATGCATGAACTTGGCTAATGAAATTCCTTTCTTCTGACATGTTGCACTTACAACAGGTTTTTCTCTAGATTTAAAATGAGATCTTGACTTTGGATCTTTCTTTCTGTCTTTAAGCTTTTTGTTTTTCACTTATCTTATTCATTGCTTTCAATTTTGAAAAGTATGAATCACAGAGCTGTTTGTACTAAAATCTGCCAGTCATGAAAGATCAGCATTTTTTGTTTGCAATAGGCTTCACTGACTCCCTAAAGATGACTGCATCTTTGCAGTGGGTTTCCTAAAAATGACCACATTTTGAAAACCCAACAGTGAATACTACAACAACAAGAAAATGCCATTCATCGTTTGTCACATTCGATTTGTGACTGCGATGCATGAACTTGGCTGATGAAATTCGTATCTCATGACATGTTGCACTTACAAAATGTTTCTCTCTAGATTTCAAATGAGATCTTTACTTTGGATATTTCTTCCTGGCTTTAAGCTTTTTGTTTTTCACTTATCTTTTTCATTGCCTTTAACTTTGAAAAGTATGAAACACAGAGCTGTTTGTACTGAAATCTGCCAGACATGAAAGATCAGCATTTTTTGTTTGCAATAGGCTTCACTGACTGCCTAAAGATGACTGCATCTTTGCAGTAGGTTTCCCAAAAATCACCACATTTTGAAAACCCAACAGTGAATACTACAACAAACAGCAAATGCCATTCATCTTTTGTCACATTCGATTTGTGACTGCAATGCATGAACTTGGCTAATGAAATTCCTTTCTTCTGACATGTTGCACTTACAACAGGTTTTTCTCTAGATTTCAAATGAAATCTTGACTTTGGATCTTTCTTCCTGGCTTTAAGCTTTTTGTTTTTCACTTATCTTATTCATTGCTTTCAATTTTGAAAAGTATGAATCACAGAGCTGTTTGTACTAAAATCTGCCAGTCATGAAAGATCATAATTTTTTGTTTGCAATAGGCTTCACAGACTGCCTAAAGATGACTGCATCTTTGCAGTGGGTTTCCTAAAAATGACCACATTTTGAAAACCCAACAGTGAATACTACAGCAAACAGAAAATGCCATTCATCTTTTGTCACATTCGATTTGTGACTGCGATGCATGAACTTGGCTAATGAAAGTCCTTTCTCATGACATGTAATGCACTTACAAAACGTTTTTCTCTACATTTCAAATGAGCTCTTGACTTTGGATCTTTCTACCTGGCTTTTAGCTTTTTTCTCACTAATATTATTCATTCAGCTTCAATTTTGACAAGTCTGAAACAGAACTGTTCGCAGTAAAATCTGTCAGCCATGGAAGATCAGCAGTTTTTGTTTGCAGTTGGCTTCACTGACTGCCTAAAGATGACTGCATCTTTGCACTAGGTTTCCTATACATGACCACATTTTGAAAACTCAACAGTGAATACTAGAACAAACAGAAAATGTCACTCGTCTCTTGTCACATTTGATTTGTGACTGCGATGCATGAACTTGGCGGATGAAATTCCTTTCTCATGGCATGTTGCACTTACAAAAAGGTTCTCTCTAGATTTCAAATGAGATCTTGACTTTGGATATTTCTTCCTGGCTTTAAGCTTTTTGTTTTTCACTTATCTTGTTCATTGCTTTCAATTTTGAAAAGTATGAAACACAGAGCTGTTTGTAGAGATCATGAAAGATCAGCATTTTTTGTTTGCAATAGGCTTCACTGACGGCCTAAAGATGACTGCATAGCAGTCTTCTTTACAATTAATATGTCCATTTCTTTTCTTTTCTTTTTCTTTATAGAAATTATTAGTCTTGTTACTGAATGTATTTTTTGGCAGCTTTCAAATCAAAAGTATTTTGGCTTCCATCCAAACATTAAAACTTGCCAAAAAAAATTGACATACACACCATGGCATTAACATAAAGAGGCATGCAGTGTTAGATAATTGGCTTTAAAGTCATTTAACACACCAGGAATGGTGGGTGCACCAACCCACCAGTTTTGAGCCTTTTTATTTACAACAGATTTTACGAGTTAGCTCAGATCAGGTGCTACATTATAGAACAATAATCATTTTCAAATGAAGCAGGTGTCATAAAACCTAAACAAAACAATTACTCTGGTCAATCATAAGTGACAGGCAATCAAATGAGCCAATGAGAGCTAGTAGCAAATACAAGTGACCAGTGCCAAGCGTAGGAAAAATGAGTGAGTGCGTTGAACGATTGGTTGTCGTTGCAGTGTATGTCCCGCTAAGTCTGCATGTACTTAGGCCCCGTTTACATGAGTTATTTCATCCCGGGATGAGTTTCATCCCGGGACGACTTTCGTCCCGAACCCATTTTTGCTCCAAATCATGTAAATGCTCACAGGTAAATGACCAGACAACAGGATGAAAGTCACCCCAGGATGACATGAAAATCATCCCGGGATGAGTTAACTCATGTAAACGGGGCCTTAGCCAGGTGACAGTAGGCTAACAAACTGTTTGAAGACAGGATCTTAATACTTGTAAAGGGTTTCCAACCATAGCCTTCTCAAGTTTTCATGGCAAGGTCATTATCATAAATTGTTGTCATTGTTATTGTTGTTTTTGTTTGTTTTTTTCTTTGCTTTTCATCAACTGATCAGGGCATGTCAATATGAAGTGAGAAGTGAGAAGTGAGAAGGCTATGGCTCAGGTTAATCACAAATTCAGCAGCTAAAAGCTGCTATTGCTAAAAGTCGCTGCTTTGAACTTTTTTAATATTCCTATGTTCCTTTTGCTAGTCCGAGACTTATATAGGCTGTATGCATCCTTACTTCTACTCACCATGGTGGTAGACTAACATTCATGTATTGCTTCAAGAAATTATCCTAGTACAAAGATTTTCTTACCAGAGCTTTCTTTTTTTTAGTCAGGGCCGGTTCATTATCATTAGATTATTTGTTTGTTTGTTTTGTTTTGCTTTTTACCAACTGCTCTTAATCATGAGTTATCGACATTTATTTCTTGTATCAACAGCAAATGCAAACTGGCAAAAGATGTGTCATCTTGGCAGCCCTGCTCATAAAAATTGTGTCACCTTAAGAGCAGGAATGGTTGCCAGTGCCACAAAGAAACAAATATTCTTCAATCAAGTTTCAATTCTTGCATTTTTTTTCTCAAACATTACTGCTGTGAGAGCTGAGAAGACTCATTACAAAGAGAGACTGGCCTGTATCAGTTAAGTTATGGACTGGCAAAATGAACATAGAAATAAAACTTCTCAAACTCATTCATAATTCATTAAGAGAAAACAAAGGAAATCACAACTGTGACGGTGGTTTGGATACCGGATCTTACTTAGCATAAGATTTTGTGAACTTTTGCTTTGAATTTCTCCAAGAATTATGAATGGTTTGAGAAGCCATATCAAAAACTCGAAAGAGTGTTTCATCAGGCATCCAAACACCTCGAAGTCAGTCAAAAAAACTCGGCTGCGCCTCTTTTTTTCAACCGACTTCTCGGTGTCTGGATATAATCCTGATGAAACACTCTTTCTCGTGTTTGATATATTACTTCAAATATCTTTCCAAATCACACTTAATGAGTGACCAAAAAAAACTGCCATCTCAGTGGACAGTCCTTCTAACAAAGGAAGTGCCTCCATCATCTCACTTGTAATAGAGCAAAAAAGCAAAGCCGAAAACATAGATTTCTTCTTATTGTTTTCTTAGCATCCTCGTTCAATCAGACCTCATAAACAAATTGATGTGGATTAGCTGAAATTTTCGAAATAAATTTTGTATCTAACTTGCCATGCAATGCTGTTTTTCTTACCAAAATTTTGCTTTCATGAAATACTGATCGAAGCCAATCCAAAATAGTGAGAAATGTGTTGTCCCTGTAAGAAAGTGTCCAGTTCTTTAAAATATTTACCAGTGCCCCATGAGTGGTAGTTGACAAAGGCAAGAAATCTGAAAAAGACAAGGTTGAGAAGGTCATTTGTGACACTTGTACACTGTAAATCAAATTCACTTAATGAGAATATTAATTTTAACATGGATATGAGCAATGCTTACAAATCCTTTTGTATCCCATTGATAGTAGCCATAATAATGAGGTAGTTGCATCTTGATAAAGTGGTTGAGATCCTTAAGTGGGGTTCAACTGTATACTTAGATACATGTAGTTTGAATTTACAACAAGAGTAATCTTTAATTGAGGCAGTCATTAAGGTGGTAAAAATAATGTTGACTAATGACATTGACTGTAACAATGAATATCTGCTTTACCGACACACACTTAATAAGACACTCTGTTATATACTCAACTGTTCATTGTTTGGACAATCTTTCAACCTTGGGCATTATCCTCTAATATACCAACTGCCAAAAGGGGTTGATTTGCTAAATAACACTCATGCCAGAAAAAAGTTGCGATTAAAGTTTTGTTTTCAGCCTTGGGCATTATATGCATGTATCAGCTGTTGAAATGGGTTCATGTACTAAAATAATAATAATAATAATAATAATAATAATAATAATAATAATAATAAACTGTAATAATAACAGCAACAATAACATTATACCTCAAGTTGCTAGGGAACCAATCAGAATACAGTCGAAGCCCTCCCTGTGACCACTCTTGTAAGCGACCAGCTCAAGTTACAACCAACATTGTGAAACCCCATTTGAACATCACTTAAACTCTGTAATCAAAAGTTCTCATAAGCAATCGTTCCCGTAAGCAACAGTGTGACCACTTTCGTGAATTACTGCCTGGATTCTAAGTTCTCGTAAGTGACTGCTCAGTCAACACTTTCCATGCTGCATGTTGTACGGTTGCCACCAGACAACGGTACAAGAGAGAGAGAGTGTGGAACTTATCAACTCCGCCTCCCACATTTCTTGCATTCTAATTGGCCAGTTGAAACAAAGCCCATCGGGAAGTTGTCAGAAAGATGTCAAAAAGTTGTCACAAACTAATGAAAAACTTTGTCTGGTGGCAAGGGTACAGCAAGCAACACTGTAATAAAACTACTCACTTTTAGGGCAAATTCAGAGTAATACATAGCATGAGCACTAATGGTTCATTGACTTGTACATGCGCGATAATCTTGTATAAAAATTTTTTATATTTTTGCTACAGTACTATTGGTGACCATCAACATATGCCAGGCTTTATGCTAAAAGCTCTCATAAGCAACCACCCTCTTCTGTTGTACCTCGTGGTCCCTTAAATAAGAGCTCCTTCTCATGAGCGGCCAGCCTTAGCTGCAACCACTTTTCGGAATTCCAGAGGTGGTCGCTGATGAGAGCTTTGACCGTACTGAAACCTGTAATATTCACAGTAGAATATATCTATAAAAGGCAGTCACATGACTTCTTGTGCAATTTGATCACATGACTTCTTGTGCAATTTGATCATGAGATAAGACTGGCAATACCCCTAGAAAAATTTGTAGTGCTCAAATTTGCATTCAAATGTTGCGGCTTCTTACACAACATGTAAGCCTAAATGAAGGGGCAGGGTATTCTGAAATTGCTCCCAATAGCGTTCCCTTATACTAGGCCCTTTGGAAAGCCCAAGATGATATTAGTAGGACCAATAGTCAAATACAAAATAAAGTAGTTTGTCAACTTACCAGTTTCAACAGCGATGCATTTCATCATGGACTGATGAATTCCTTTTTTGTTCGGATGAGACGTGGACATTTTTGCTGACGACCGGGGCTGATGATCCAAGTCGAAACGTGGGCTACCCGTATGTAGGTTCCATTTTGCTAAAACTGCACAGTGGAAAGGCTATTTTCGTGTGCTGGGTGAACCTGATACATCCGAAAGTTAGAAACAGCATCGTTTTCATTTTACAGGAATAAGAAACGTACAAAACTATACAATATAACATGTAGCCATAGCCCTTGCTTTCACAACATCCGCGCCAAAATTGGTCAAGTCCCGCGCGATATTCGCCCGCGATACCTTTGGACAGTTGTAGTGTCAAAGGAGTGTGAAGTTTCCGGAGTCCCCCTGGGTAGATCGAAGGAATAGGTGGTATGAATTTGTTAGGTTTAACCTTGATTCTCTCTTTTCGAGAAAAGGATGGGTAACTTTGTTCAAATTGCTACTTTCTGATAGGGATGACATTTAAAATTTCTAAGCAAATTGAGTTTGTGCTTATCGTCCCTCCCCTCCCCTCCCCTCCTCTCTCTTTTCAAGTTAATTTATTCTGTGAAAGCCGTTATAAAATTATGCTATGCGCGCGCAGCCCTAGCTGGTAGGTGTTTATTTCAAGCCTGAAGCAGAAGGACTTCGTTTCATTTCGTAACAAAATGGTAGAAAATAGCGAGGTTCACGTCGTAAAAGCAGTTCACAGAGGTCAGAATGAAGGACCAGAAGCCGACGGGTCTCTAAGAAACTCTTTCACAATGTTCTGGCGATTCCACGGTTGACACTGGAACGATGGAACCGAACAACCGACCTGGACTTTCAAGGTTAGTGTGAATTGTGTTCAATGATTTCCCCTAACCTCAACCGGTTTCTCTAAAAACCAGAGCAAGTCATGAATACTCAACAAATTGTGCAGCTCCCTATTTACGTTTTAAACAAGTGTTTTTTTGCTGCAACTACAGGACGTGTGAATGAGCGTATGGCGTACGTGCATGTAATGTTTTTATATATACAGCATTTGCATGAGACCCCTTCGACTGGCAGGCTAACAGAGATTATTACTTTAAAAGAAAAGTCGCGTTTTAGTGTTGTTAAGCTTTTCATTCAGACTGAATATTACAAAAATAATATTCCTCAGTTGCTGTTGCCAGGCACATGCTCAATATACCGGTAACTACATGTACATGTATAGTCACTCAATAGAAATTGATATCAGAAATAATAATTATTGATAGATTATCAATTAATTATCATTTTCTGATTGTTAGTAATTGGTTTTGGCAGTCAAACTTATAGAACAATCACTTAAAAAGCCATCTTTAGTGATTTCAGTTGCACAGCTTGCCTTCTTTAAGTGGGACCAGAGGTCTTGGGACTAATGCAGAAGTCATTTGAAACCCCCGGTCCCCCCCCCCCCCCCTCAGGCATGGCCACGGTAATGAGGGGACTTTCACTTCATATTCACTCCATTTTTGTCCCCCGGTAGACAGGGAACACACAAGAAATCACAGCCTTAGCCTCCCTGGCCGGGGAATAAGCGGGGCAGTTACTCCATGGTCAGCGGTTTTCATTTTCATGCCACATAGTAATTTTGCATACATTATCATCACTCCTTTGATTGAACGATCGAAGCGAATTGCAAAGCGAAGCGCTACAAAGCTGCAAATTAAAATGCTCAGTGAAACGTCTTTCTGCCTTTCCGGTTTAAAAAAGGCCCTTGTAGCCGAAGATTTCTTAAGTCTAGTAAGGAAAGGTGGGCATATTTTCAATGATACTGTATAGATATTAAAATATTATGCATTTACACTTACTGACTTGACCTGTCGATGAACAAGTTAAGCTATTATCAATGTTAATATTAATGATTAAGCTACGCGTTGTTTTGTGTTGTTTCGATTAGTGTCTAACTGGGGATTGCTTCTTTATGACCTACTTTCATTTTGTTAAGCTTGAATTATTCTAACTTCAGAAGACTATTGCTAAAACATGAGCTGTAATTTGTTGTGATCTTGCATTTTCTGACATCAAGATGTAAAATAGAAAGATTATGTTGAAATAGTTGTCTTTTCTTGTCCATGGAGGGGTTTCAAGTGTTGCCACACAATGTTTTCATTTCAGGGCTATCATCATATTTGTCATCCCTTGTTACGAGTTGACATTTAAAAAGGAGTACACTGTTTGTTGGACATACATGTATGCGGTGGGGAGTTCACCATTCACTTTTCCCCTGGGGACCAGGGAATTCACTGGCTTTCATTTGCATAAAAAGTGAATGCCCTGGTCATGCCCGAGGGGTGGGGGGGGGGGGTGGGTTTGGGGGTTTAAAATGACATGTGCATAATAGTCTTTGCCTCAATCTACTGTTTAATTTTGTCTATTGAAATTATTTTGTCTCTATGTTTTGATGTTTATTTTGGAAGGAAGATAGCCCTAAAAGTGACCTTGTTTTTGATTTGTGTGTTTTTGTTAAAAGTCTAAACTTCTGGGATCTATGGCAATTAATAACAAGCATTCTTCATTGCTATCAGCAATCTGAATTAATAAAAGTCACAAACCTTTTTCTTCATTGATTCTCACTGATTGCTAAAATCATTTGAAATCATTCATTGATATTGTTTACTCTTGATTGTTGTTTTGTGGCTTTCAAAATTGCTCTTTTAAAAATGTGTCTACTTTAGTTTTTCCCACAGTACCGGCCTCCACTGCAGAGCAAAGAAAATATTTGTGTGCAACTAAAGGCTAATTTACATGCTGCGACTTGTCAGGCCAATTTGTCAGCCAGGACAAATTGGGGAGCGAATCAGCACCCATGAATGGTAATCCGATGGGGGCGCGACTCCAATCCGACAAGCCGGCCGATTCAGAAAAATCCATGACCGCTTCACAGATTTTCACGTGTCGGGCCCGATTTTAAGAACGAAAACGCAACCTACAAAAGAATTGGGGCAAAACAAAATTATATCTGCAGTATTTTAGCTGAAAACAAACAAACTATCTAGCACCTACCACTTTGTTTTCCAAAACGTTTTATAGAAACGTTTTTACTATAAAAAAATGCATGTGCAGTGCTTGCACTGTACATAAACCAATTCGCTTCCCGATTTATCGTGGCCGACAAATCGCAGCCTTAAAATGCAATAGTATGACATGTATCTTTTAGTTATCATGGTTTAGTTTGACTGTGTTGTGTCTTCACAGAAAAAAAAAAGACAACAGCATTGGGCAACAAATTAGTCAAGACGGATAAGAAGAACAAGTGCATGGAAAGCAGGGATTATCTGCTGAACTTTAGGTCTCAAAGGCAGACACCAATGATGATTTTAAGATCCAAATTGTTATCTTACAAGTGTAAGTACTATGCACTAGCACAGCTCAGAATGGGACACATTTGACTACAACTACCAGAGTCCTTCAGTTTTTCTTTTCTGATTAAGGGTTACCAACATGCCAGCCAGTCGCACGAGCAACACAAACATGTAAGTCCACAATTCTGAAGAAAAAGGCTGAGGGTACAGCTGTAGAAATGGAGTGTTTCTTGCATGCAATGCTGAAGAAAATTGAGAAATTCAATTGAGTCAGCAAGTCCACAGCGGTCACACACTTTATGGAAGCATAAGCAAACTGTCATATAACAGTTGCTGAGTTCAGCAGTGTACATGTACATGTAAGAACATTGTATGTCGTGCTCGATTTAGATGTTTTGACTTACTCTTACATCTGTTGCACCACTGCAAATCCACCTATTTAGACAGTAAGTTTGTTGTATGCAACATGCTGACAAAAAGCCTACTGCGCTCGTTGTTTTATGTGAATCAAAGCTACATTTTATCATGACTGTTGCCATGACAAAAACAAAACAAAACAATTCCAGGATAAAGACAGATAAATTAAAGAGCAATCGAGAAGAGAAATGACCTTCATAATCAAAGGAAATTGCTGCCTCACTGGTCTGAGTAATCGAAGATAGGGAAAGAAAACTACAGTAGGATTAGTATTAATATTATACTGTGCCTTGCATGTGACTATGTGCCTTCATCTTGCACTTTTGGCTCGCTAATAAACATGCCTCACTGACTCACTCATTGTTCATACACCCAAATTAGGTCCATTGTCATTAAACTTCACTGGGATTACACAATTTTAATAAGAAAGGAAAAACTAATTTGATTGTGGGAGTTGTAGTCAAATGATGCCATCATGCAAATGTCCTACAATTGTTAATGAAACAGACTATGCCAATCCAAAAAAGGAACGCAATCCTTATGCTTGCACTGTTCCTGGAGATGCTAGACCCTTTACATTTTCAAAGAAAAACTGCTGAACAACAAAAATTGGTTCTAAAGTAGTCAATATTTGGCCTTGTTAATGCAATTCCATAGAAAGCAACCTAATAAGCTAGCATGTGTGGGCTAGATTTGGGCCCACACATTTCTTTTGGTTCATTTAGCATGTGTACATGTGCTGTGGCCAGTTCCCTCTTTGATCACAATTTGAAGGTATCGTGGTTGTTGTATTTAAAGTGGCATGTTTGGCCATTTCCTGTGGTTCTAAGGGTGTGTAGGTTGCAAGACCCAAAGTTTTGAATGGTTTTTAATCACAAAACAAACTACTGGATTTCTTTTCATGTACTGAATAAGACTTCTGGGTAAGCTCATTTTGGACTTGTTTTGCTGCATACAACTACCATGATGCATCAATGGCATGTTTATAGAGGGAACTGAACATTCAAAAATTATTCATTTTCACTTGAGTATTCACTGAGATGTTTTCATAATTTTTCAATCAAATCAAGCATAATATCAGGCTGGATGGGAAAATATACGGCTCTTGATCTTGGTGCACAAACCTTTGCTTCCCAGTTGTCAAACCCCAAGGCCTTCCATCAAATGTTTCCCACCCAGCCTTCTCATTCAATTAACAGGTCATTGGGATCAGTGTTCATATGAAAAACTAACTGCTCAGCTGCCTACTTTACAGTTCTTGTCATAACATCATTCAAGCATGTAAGTGGAATTTAGCACAGAGTGCTTATTGGAGACACTAGACTAGCCTGATAATAAGCTCTTCCACTGAAATTTAATGTCATTATATATACATGTAATGCATCAGTCAGTTCCAGCAGTGCCCATCCCCCCCCTCCCCCACCCCCACTCGCAGGCATGAGTGGGGCATTTTTCCTATTGTCCCTCAAGGGGCCAGGCATTAGTGTACCCAAGGGCATTTGCCATCCCATGATTTTCATGTCACAATACTGTAAATTCCTTTTAGTGATAACTTCATTGGGCAAGTTCAATTTAGCTTTGAATACTACATGTAGAATGAAGGTAAGCCCAAAAACTAAGAAATTAACATACATCTATTTTTTTACCTTACCTGGGGGCATTTGCCAGGTTGTTCTTTAAAAATCCTAATGCCCAGGGGCTGACCTGGTGAAGGGGGGAATGGGCACTGCTGGAAATGACTGATTCATAATTAATTGCTGCTGGTGCACTTAGTTGTAAGCAGTGAAAAGTGCATTCTGTTGGAGAATCTCTTACCTGTAAGACATTCAGAAAATAGATCAGGGCACAGTTGCTTAAAACAGGATTAAGCTAACCCAGGGTTAGTATCAGTTTTGAATTCAAGTTTGTGGCTTATGATGTGGATACCTGTTAATTCTTTTTGTTCAAACTACAACTAAAAATAAGCAGTGGAAACGGTTTCAAAAAAAGACATAAAGAATCATTTGTTAAACCTTTTACTCCTGTGTTAGCTTTAACCAGCTTTCAAACAATTATGCAGTTTAGCTCTTGCAAAGCTTCCAGTGAAACATATGACTCTGCTTTTCCCACCCTTACTTTGTTGACGAAAGTGTCATTAGTTGTGCAATTTTAGTATTCTTACACTTAAGGTGGCAGTTTTTACAAAAGAGAAATTGATTAGTTATGACACTTTTACCTAGTAATGAAAAAATAAGAATTTGTTGGTCACCACTGATTACAATTCAAGAAACTGATCGTTTTGTGTTATAGTGTGCTGTTAGTTTTGTGTCCACAAAAATTGATTTGATATTGTACATTTGAATTAATAATTGCAAGTAGAACTGTACTTGAAATAGGGAACTTGGGTGCATTAGTTGATAGACAAAAACTTTGGTGATAATACATGTATTTAGCCCTTAAAATTATCTCTACGGTCAGCTAAATTAACTGTTGCTTCTAAAAAGACTAACACTCCCTGAAATAAGAATAAATATTGGCATTTTGCTGAACATGCTTTAGAGTACAGTTGTTGTCGAGGTTATTGTTAAGTTTTGCCTAAAAGAGCAAGCAAATGTGACCAACGGAAAGCAAACCTGGCATTTTTGTCATATTTCCTATTCAGGTAAAACCATCTTTTCGTGCAGTATATACACTGTATGACCGTGCTTCATAATTACTTTTGGAGTGAATTTGTCTTAAATGTGTGCAAATTTATCACGTTTGCTACGGTATGTAAATATGGAGCAAAGACCTGTATTCACCTTCTTTGCTTCACTGGGAAATGTGGCCCAAACACGAGATTTGATTCATGTGCAAATATGACCAAAGAAAAAATTAACATGGCATTTCCTTCATATTTGCTATCCATGTAAACATCGAGTAAAAGCGGTATTTACCATCTTTGCTTTGTTTATAAATGTGGTGCAAACACGTCATTTGATTTATGTGCAGATATGGCCAAAGTAAAGCAAACATGGCATTTGCTTCATATTTGCTATCCATGTAAACATCGAGTAAACGCGGTATTTACCATCTTTGCTTTGTTTGTAAAAGTGGTGCAAACACGTCATTTGATGTACGTGTAGATATGGCCAAAGTAAAGCAATCATGGCATTTGCTTCATATTTGCTATCCATGTAAACATCGTGTAAACGCGGTATTTACCATCTTTGCTTTGTTTTTAAATGTGGTGCAAAGACGTCATTTGATGTACGTGCAGATATGGCCAAAGTAAAGCAAACATGGTATTTGCTTCATATTTGCTGTCCAGGTAACTATCGAGTAAACGCGGTATTTACCATCTTTGCTTTGTTTGTAAATGTGGTACAAAGACGTCATTTGATTTACGTGCAGATATGGCCAAAGTAAAGCAAACATGGTATTTGCTTCATATTTGCTGTCCAGGTAACTTTCGAGTAAACGCGGTATTTACCAACTTTGTTTTGCTTGCAAATGTGCTCCAAACACAAAATTTGACTGATGTGCAAATATTATCAAAGTACAGCAAACATGGTATTTGGTTCATATTTGCCACCCATGCAAATCCATCTTTTGGGGCAGCAAATATTTAACTTCACTTCATAATTACTGTAGGAGTAAATCCGTCTCAAATGTGTACTTTCTGTTCACATTTGCTACGTTGCATAAATATCGAGTAAACGCGGTATTTACCATATTTGCTTTTCATGCAAATATGGTGCAAACATGACATTTGAATTTGTCCAAATATGATCAAATTTAATCATTTATGGTATTTACTTCATATTTGCTGCGATTTTGCTATCCTTGTAAATCCGTTTTTTCGTGCAGTGAAAGAACCTCCTGTTTGTCCTTCCATTCTTGGAGAGCTTGGTTTTACCCACTGTATACAGAATTTAAAAAGTTTACTGATCAGGATGGACGGATTTCCGCGTGAATCATTGAGAGGCATTTGAGACCTCTTCCTCGGATACGCCTTGATTTAGGCTTTACATTCGCCATTTTTTTATAGCCTCCGCGAATAGTAGGTTTTTTTTCCTACTCATGACGAGGATAAATTCGAAATCAAACACAGCTTTGCCATCGAACAAACAATTTTATCGGCTAGACAAAGGGTGAAAGACTGTGTACAACGTTTCTTTTTATGGAAACATTGTGATGAGCTGGTATCACAACTGTTGGTCTCGTTAATTAAAACAGAGCTTGTAAGCAACGACTATCTTGGGATGTAGGGGAGAGTTTGTTCACAGTCTAAGAACATTCTATTTGTTTTGTCGATAATAACGTAAACAGCTGTTATAGATCTTATAACTAAATTAACCGATGCAATGGATCAAAATAAATTTACGGCTGGAATACTTTTAGACTTATCAAAGGCATTTGATACTGTCAACCATTCTTTTATAATCGCTAAACTGGAACACTATGGAATACGAGGTACATGTATAGCTCTTGAATAGTTAAAAAATTATCTGACAAACAGAAATAAAATAGGTACATTTAATGATACCCTGTCGAACAAAGAACAAATCATATGTGAAGTGCCACAAGGCTGCGTTTTAGGACCTCTGCTGTTTTTAAATAATTTATATGAACGACACCCACAAAAGCTCAGATATCTTATCATGTTTTCTCTTTGCAGGCAATACTTATGGGTTTAACTCAAATACAGATATAAGAGCCTCTCAATGTTATTAAATAATGAACTAATTATAAACAAGGTATCAAAGTGGCTACAAGCAAATAAACTCACTTTGAACATTAACTGAAACACAAGTTATTATTTTTAAAGCGAAATACAAAAATATGAATGTACCATTTAAAATGCAAATTAATGACAGAGATATTCAACAAGTGAATTCAATGAGATTATTAGGGAGAAATATAGACTCAAAATTAACATGGAAACAACACAAAAAATGAGTGGAAGTTTTTGCAAACCAAGATATAATTATATATTTTCATTAAAAGTTTTACGAGCCCTATGTGTTATACTCAGTTAACAATTATTCTACGAGGGCGCGCTGGATATCGAATGATAGATAACCAACGTGGTTATCATTCGATATCCAGCAAGTCCTATTAGAATAATTGTTTTATTAAAAACTCAACCACTGTAATCGTAATAAAATCAAGAAAGAAAGAAAAAAAACGAGAAAAGAGATAAAAAGAGAACAACAATCGGTGACATGGCCGAGCGAAAAAGTGTTACAGCGTTTCTTTCCAAAGCTGAATGAATCAATGAAACTGCCCCGATGTGAAGTTTTGGGGAAAAAATCTTCTAATTATTGGCTCTGAAATGTGTTACGTGTTTGATTTTTCTTGAAACATCGTTGTAATCATCGTTCAAAGCGGATTGAAACTGTACGATTTTACCATATTACTTGCGGGAGTTGAACCGGAACAAGTTTGTAATCCGTTCGCCAACGGCGCCATCATGTGTCGTCGAAATGTGCCTGTTTGATCGAACTGAAGACAATTTGAACTTGAACAGGCAATTTCTGTGCACTTCAGAAACACGATCACTGTTGTGAGGAACGTCAGAATGCACCACCTTAGCTTGTTAAACGCAAAGCACAAAACGCAGTTGTTCTCGGTTTAGAGGTTGCGGACGGAATGGTAAAAACAACTCTCAAACAACTGGGAAAGCGATTCAACTCATTCAACATGGCATCTGACTCGTATATAAACATTTGGAGCTTTTGGAACACAGAGCTACAATAATTGCAGGTAAACCAATGTCAATTTTGCGTGGTATAGCCGAAAAAATGTCACCCTTCCTTCCTTCTTGGTAGTTTGTTCAGTAGTTGTTTTGATTGCTTCTCGATTTCCGTACTGACTCGCCATGAACGTGTGACAGTTTCTATTATTAAAATGCTTCTCTCTCATTTTACTGTGTTTTATTTTGTGTCTTGTCTTGATATTTCGGAGTGGAAGGCCTCCGAAAAGCTACCGTTTGTAAAATGTTCATGATCGACGTATTAAATAATTGTAAACACAACGCTAAATGCTTAAATTTCTATTTGTACACAGTTTCTTGTCGTCCTAGGAAGTCAGGCACTCCAGAAGAATTTTGATTTGTGTCTCAGTGACACTGTTGGAATTTCTTTTTAAATTGAATTCGCTCTAAAGTGATTTTTCTCGTGCATTTTTCCCGCCGGGTTGCTCACGAGGAAAAAACTTTAGCTCACTTGTTGTTGAGTGTTCATTGACCACATTTGGTCAAAGCAGGTATATGAGCTGATAGCCTTGCTCCGTTCAGCCAATCAAAATTCTAGAAATCCAATATACCTAGGCCAGTTTTTAATAATATGTGTTAGTTTATTCTTATCTACGTTACGGAAATATCACTGTCTGTTAATTGATATGGGCAAATACATATCAATCAACACTAAAACCAATAAGAAAGCTACAGAAGAAAATTATAAGAATAATAACCTTTTTCAGGATATACAGTTCACTCTATCCCTCTTTTTTTCAAATTTTACCAATTCTCCCCTTAGATGAGCTATACAAAGGAAAAACATCATTATTTATGTTTCGATACTTTAATAATATGATTCCAGTGACATTCAAAAAAGTGTTTACCCTGAACAACGATTTACGCGGACATAACACAAGATCGTCAAATAAAATTCTTATTGATGTATATACAAGGCTAAAAAAGATAAAAACGGGGGTATAAACAATTAAAAGGAACCAAACGTTTTCGACAAGTATGTCATCATCAGGCTTGTCGAAAACGTTTGGTTCCTTTTTATTGTTTATACCCCCGTTTTTATCTTTTTTAGCCTTGTATATACATCATTTTACCTTTTAGCGAATAATATATAGATTTAGCCAAGCCTAAAAGCGGAACTCCAATTTTTATTTATTTATTTATTATTTATTTTATTTATTATTATTATTTAATTATTATTATTATTATTATTATTATTATTATTATTGTTATCTCAAGTGGTACCTGACAGCAATATTATAGTTTAGGTAATTATTAGTAAATACACCTCTCATCAAATTAGAATCTGCATACCTGCCAACCTTATAAAATCAGAAATAGGGACCACCCCCCCCCCCCACATGCTCACCCCAGTCCTGAGGTAGTGCCCTGCCCCCCCCCCTGCCCCCCCCCCCCCCCACTGCCCCCCAACACTGAGCTCTAGGGTTTTTGCATTAATTTTTAAAAATATTGCCTGTACTGTACTGTCTTAGCATTAGAATTCTCAGGTGTTGTTTAATGGTCTCAAGCACCACATGTATTGCACAAAACAAAAGAAAAGTCAAAAAAAGACCAATTGAAGACCAATTTTTAATAATCCAGTTCCAAATTGTCTTTTTTTCCTGGAAAATCGGAATGTCCCGATTTTTTTAGGTTTTGAAACTCCAAAATCGGGACAATTCCCATTAAATGGGGACGGATGGCAGGTATGAACCTGTTTTACAAAATTCTAAATAAGCCCTAGTTTTAGGTTGTAAACTTAAATATTGGGCACAATAATTATTTTTGTTCACCTTACCTCGGCCTTTTCTCTGCCACAAGTCTACGGTTTAATTTATTTACATTTTTGCAGAGTTGTCAAATTGCATAGACAAGGTACTAATTGAAACATACCTCCACCTTATTCAGTGGTTTGACAGATAAGTTGTGTGGTATAGAGCGAGGAAAAATGCGAGCAATGAGTACCGGTAAAATGACCTTGACCATTATCTGTGAAACCACTGAATGATATTTATTATTCTACTACAATATTTGCCTATCATTTTAAATGATTTATTCAATGAGTGATTTGAAACCGGGACACTACAGTGCAATACACTCATACTCTCATGTAATCTATGTGTTTCCCCCTTATATGATAAACTGATGCTATAGTGGAATAACAATGTACCTTGTTTACTCTTATTGATGCCCAGGGACTATTATATTAAAATCAATCTCTTTAAGTACCCATCAGTCATGAATCAACCACTCAACCACTTAGTTGATAAATCGGTCAATCAGTCAATTAAAAATTTGTGACTAACAGTGTTGCTAATGTGAATAACAAATGGTCCAGTAACCACTAGTGACTTTATTTGTTGCACAGATTATGACTCACTATGTTACTACCCCTGACTGTGATGGTAGTAAATCTTGTGGTTTAATTTGTTTTTGGTTTGATCATTAGCCTTTACACTGCATCTAATGTCACCAATGAGCAATGTTACTGATTGTCATAATCTGGTAGCAAAGAGAAACAAAAAGAAAAGCCTCTTCATAAATCATTTCCGGATAGTCAGAAACCTGTCATGTAATGAACTGACAAGAGGGGATCAGACTGTGGTGAATCCATCATTTGAAATAGTTTTCCCTGTCAAGTGAATTCAGTAAATAAGTCTGAATCATTATTCCTGGGAAGTTAGTTGTGTGTGTGCTTGTGTGTGTGTGTGTGTGGGGGGGGGGGGGGGGGGGAGTAGGGTTACTCCCAAATAACTGAAATGCTACTGGTGTATGGATGTGTTACTGAGGGAACATGAAGTGTATGTGGATACAGTCAAACTAATCACCAACATCAAAATTTACCAAAAAAAAAACAAAAATATAAAACCTTATTTCAAAACTGCTCTTAAAACTTTTTATTTCAATTGATAATCTCTGCCTGGGAACATACATGTAGCTAAGAGTACAAATTTATTAACCAAAGCCTTACAATAAACTGGCATATTTTTTCTGACATCAGGTTGATGGAATAAAAACCTGTATGGGAAACAAAGCAGAGTTTAATTATCTCAGTTGCCAAAAGTAAGCCCATGGCTTTAGGGAGGTTCTAAGGATATTTGCGCAATTTTTTTCTGCACATCCATACTGCGCACACAATTCACAAAATTGGCATTATGTCATGCCATGTCATGCACTGAGCATACACGCTCGCATGAAAAACTACCCCAAAATGTTTTAAGACACTGTAAACTGCCGCTTATAAGCCCTAGGCTGATACAACTTTGTAAGGGGTTTTGGGTGGGCTTGTAAGTGGAGGGGCTTATATCCGCGGGGCTTATAAGCGGGATAAGAAAAACGTTACAAAATGAGCCACAGCAGTGTTGATCGAAATACGTTTTTAATGTACCAGTTTGTAATTAACCTTTGAAATGTCACAATAAATCGAATTCACTTCAATTTTAACAACAAAATCAAAACTGCAACAACGCGAACATAACCGGAACATAACAAAACAGAAACTCAGAGTTAATCTTTGCAGTTTTCTGTGAGAGTGCTTAATATTAAGGAAACAGGGAAAACTAGAGGAGCTAGGGCTTATATCTGGGGGGGGGGGGGGGGAGTGGGGGGTGGCATATTACCGGATGTATTTTTTGTTTACAGGTGGATAGGCCTATAGCCTGGGGGGGGGGGGGGGCTTGTAAGCAGGCGGGCTTATAAGCGGCAGTTTACGGTAATTGTTTTGAGTTTTGAGCATGTGCATTTAAATAAGTGGCATTGAAGCATTCCAAGTGGATGAAAGGTACACTTAAACTGTATTTTTCGAGATGGTTGGTCTCGTGTAAATACTTACGCCAGTCTGAATTTCAGACTGGTCTCATGTAAACAAAATTGCACCAGTCTGAGTTTACACTGCTTTAATGAAATCAGGGTTTTACTGCCCCTGGGTATCTGAGGATGTTGTTAAACATTCTTGAGAGCTGCTCAACTTTAGTCTGAGGGGGTGTTTGCATGACACCAGTTGCTTTTCATTCTGCTACAAGTTCACCCCAGTTCCCTCTTGCTTCTCTGTATTTGTTACATGATTACAGCACAAAATCTCATAACAGTGCAAGCCATACCTGGGTGAGTTCATACCGGTATCACGTAAACATGGTGTAGCTATTTGATTCATTCTGCATTAAGTTACCCCCCTGTAATTAACCATATTGTCATCCAGATAAATCTCACATCACCATGAAAAAAGGATTTTGTAACTTGAGGAAGGGAGATTCTTAACTACAAATCTCGCATTGTTGCTAAGGGATTTTTGTGGATGGTATTCTGTCATACGCTGTTTTCAGCGTTTCCTGCCACTATATTGGTGAAATAATGAAGAAGAACATCTGAATTCCACAACTGAACATTGTGCGTGCATAGCTACTGCCAGTCCCAACTGCACATTAAAAAGAAAATCAGTAAAACTAAGAGGAAACAAGTAAAGTTCCGACTTTTTTGCGAATCACCCCACCCTTCTTTACAATCTGAAGCATGCAATTACTGTTTTTACAAAGAATAGAAGAACTACAGCACAAAAATGTATAAAGATATGTGCTTGTGCCATCATAACTTTTATATTCATAATAAAGCAAATTTCTAGAAACTGTTGCTTAAAATTTTGCATCCTGATAATCTTTAAATGTTCGCAATGTTTACAATAGCGAGAACTGTATGCTGTTTGAGTTTTAGCATTTTTTCTGTTCAGGTCAAGTGACATGCTGAATATGGTTGTGACTTGAAAATCTTGAAAACCTTTCCCATAAAACAAACGTGGCCAAGCAGCTTATTTGTGGAAGTAATAGGGTTTCCAAGATATGATGGTTCTGAGGAACTTCCCACAGCAACAATATGGTGATTAAGAGTCTCCTCCCTTAAGTCCAGATGTAAAGGCTCTCATTGGCACCCAAATGGAAGTCTTGATGGCACACTCATGTAAATGTTGTGGTTCAATTTTATCCTAATGGTTCAATTTTTATTTTCCATTGTGAATAATAGGATTGCCAAATAAAAATTGGAGCTCCACTTTTAGGCTTGGCTAAATCTATATACTTGAATGATTTTAAAACTGTTTAATTATGTTTGACTGGGTTCAGAAATTGAATGGAATCAAACAGCTGTATATATAGGCATATTTTTGGTTAATAATTATTGTGTTCAATTACCGAACCCAAATTAACCCAATCACTGCATTCAATCCAGTAATCAATTTACTGAACAGTTAGATATGTAAGCTGGGCTAATTATATATTAACTGATATCTTCCACGTACCTTAACTTCACTGTAAGAAAATGCTGCATCACTGATCACTGCTGGCATATATGCCTAGAACAGACTGAAATAAAGGATCAGTGAAAAAAAAAAAAAACAAATTCAGGGCTAAAAATTGGCAGTCGCCCAGTCGCCAGTGGCAATTTAAAACTGACCAGGGCCACTAAAAGTCGAGGCTTAAATGCCTGATAGAGGACTGCAAATAAAAGTTACACTGTAGTTACAATTCAAATAAATTAGACTTTCATTGGAGCATCTTTGTTTTCTTTCCCCTCCTCAACTCTAAGTTCATCAATTGAAGAAAATTTTCAGTTCTTGGAGTGCAAAATTCATGAGAACGAGCGCCTGTCAAATTACTTTCATCCTTAAAATAATATTAACTTCATTGTTTTTCTTCTGACAACATCAAATAACTAATATTGTATGTAACATACATTATTAAAGCATTCACAACGCAATTTTTGACCAATGTGACATTAATGAACACTACAGAAAGAATGGGTGAACAGAATAGTAATTACACTCAATTGTCAATTATTAAGGGAGTCGTCATTCACTTTGCTAGCATTGTCACTTCCTGCTTTGAAATGTTGTTGCCGAAGCTATACTTTGCTTTACTTTTGTGATCCACCTGATTCATGAGACGTACAAGTGCCCATTGTTGGAAATTTTTGCATCCATCCGTGAATTCGAAAGTGTTCTTCTTTCCAGCTTTTGTGGAATCCTAACAAATAATTAATAAATCATCGCCTGAACCCCTCATTTGCAGCTATCCAAACTCTTTTAGCCATTTCTCTAAAAAGTGGTTACATGTAATTGTCTTCCGCCCTTTGCACGGTTCATTGGGTAATACAGGTAAGGTAAAGCACTTGAATATCAATCGATCGAATGAGCAACAAAATGGCAGGACCTCATTTAAGTTTACTGGATGTTCAATCATCTCCAGTCTCCTTTGCTTAACTCAGTAAAGAGCCAATTGCAATTAATCAAACATGTTCTAACTAATCCCAGCAGACAATTGTCAGTTAAACAAGCCAGATTGCCTTTAGGAAGCAAAAACACATCAGTACAAATATGTCAATTGCATAAAAAAAATCCTTTGCTAACATCTGGATTCCCCCCCCCCCCCCCTTGGGAATACAATGATTTTTGAGAAAACCAAAAAATGCATGCAGTAATTATTTGAACTTTCTAAAACATGAACATTCCATTATGAGTGACAAATAGCAAGAAGCACTTTCGACAATGCAGTGCTTTTATTTCATACATGTAGGTTAACTGAGATCGAAAAAAAATGGCAAATTGCAGTCGCCTTCTGAACTAATGCAAGGTTCAATTTTACCTGTTACCATCCCCCCACCGGGCAACCCCGGGGACAAGTCCAGCCCTTCGAGCCTGGGGGTGGGGAATTGTTTGAAGTGGTCTTGTCCCGGGGGGTCGGGGAGGGGGGCAAATCGAAAATAACTTCTTGTTGTTCTTGTAAAGTACGTCACTTCTCAGTTGATATGATGGCCCCGGACCACGTGGAGAAGATTGCCTATTCCAAGTGAAAATCTCTAGTATTTGTAGCAAACTGTTTAGATAGAGAAGAGTAATCTCTCAAAATTAAAATCTGTGTTCGACGGTACGTTTATTATAAATTGTTGAAAGAATGTGCGTTTGATGCATACTCGAATGAATGGTGGTCGTCACAAACAAAGAAATATTTCTTCAGTGTGTTTATATTTATAATAAGACCACTTAAATAGACTCTATATAAAAATGGATGCACAGCTTTATGTTAAACAGAGATCTCAGTCCAGTGTTCTTATGAAACAAGCTAAGAAAAACTCCTTTAAATACTGCCATCAATTTGTTCATGGGCCTCTTGTGCGTATGCACTATATTTAGAATAAAACATGTGGCGAAGAAAATTTCTTTACTTGCCAGCCATACGCCAGTGCAGGTAGAGTTTTTTCTTCAGTTTTCTGTTCATGTTTTTATTATATTATGCATGTAGTGTCCTTCTTTCAATAAACTCTAGAAAAGCATTTAAGTTCTTGTCAAAACGTCTGATTTAGCTATTGTACAGAAATCAATATCGTCATTTAGGTTTTGTACACAAAACAACGTATTTGTGGTCGATGAGGAGTCCTGGGGGTGGGGAATCGTCTCTTTCTGTGTGCCCGGGGGTGGGGAATAGACTGCCAAGTGAGAAAAAAATTGCAAATTCCCGGGGTTAGGCCCGGGGAGGGGGAGGATGGTAACATTTGAACCATGCATAATATTGAGTGATAAACAAAAAGAATTCACACATACACATGTAAGCTTAACTTGAGCTTAAGTGAAGCCAAATAAAATTATTGAAATTCAAGCAAACAATTCATAAGTGATAAACAAAATTAATTCACACATAAGCTTAAGTCTTGAGCTTAAGTGAAGCCCAATAAAATTATTGAAATTCAAGCAAACAATTCAGAAATCAGAATAAGGGTTAAAAAATATTTTAAGACCTACTTCAGTAGATACATAAATGAGGATGTGCTTTTTCGTCGATTCATTACTTGCATGGATTTTGGTAGGGTTTTGCCGAGGATATTGATTCAGAGTTTAAAAGAACGGCCCGTGCAAAAAAGTGTCCTGCCTGGGCCGGCCCAGGCCGGCCCAAAATTAGCATTTTTCAAAAATGCTAATGCCGAAAAATGCTAATGAGTGGCTGGTCCGGGCCGCCCCTGGCCGGCCCAGGCCAGCCCACATCACAAACATTATTTACGGTATATTCAGCTGGCCTGGACTGGTCATGTCCAGCCCGGGCCGGCCCAGACTGGCCGCTAGTCACTACTATGAATTTGGGGGCATTTCGTGGAACGGGCCGGCCCAGTCCGGCCCATTCTGGCCCTCCCATTTCTAAAATATGTGGAGGGGCTTTTATTACTTGGTCATGTCCCTGAACAATTTGACAGTCTTGGGTCAATACCAGAACGTGGCTGGCTCAAGTTGGGTGATTTCATCATTTTTGTTGACAACTGTGAAGCAAATTAGAACACAGAAACTGTGGTCTCTTTCTTAATTTTTTTATTTTCATTCTAAAGTTCTCTTAGAAACAAATCAAAACTCAAACTCCTTCCACTGAGTAAAAAACTTTGTCAAGATCTTTAAACAATGCAAAGAATATTAAGACTTTATACAGTGAGCACAATCCTTATACAAGTGGAGAAACGAAGCTTTTAAAAACAAAATCAATGTTACTTCTTTTAAACAAAATAATTGAACCCTAACAACGTAAACCCTTCCACTTATTTTCAGTATTTACAAATTAAAAATAAGTTTATATACACCAGTAATTATGAAAATGCCTGGATGAAAAATCTCTCATTTCATGAAATATCTTAATAAAGGCCAAGTCAAAAAAATATCCAACTGGACCACAATGGAGGCTCAGCATCAATACCAATGTCCTATTATCCTCTGGTCTTGTTTGAGCACAAACATATTTATTAAAACACTTTAAAAAGAAAACCACTTTTTGGTACATGTCAGTTCTTCATTGTGTTCTCCCAGGTAACCGCTTTAAGAAGCTGTTCGCCGCCAAACCACAGTCCTGGTCAGTATTTAGTTCACCTGGGAACCGTTCTTTAAGAAGTCCTACAAATAAGAAAACAAAATGACATTAATGTTGAATGCATAAATTTATGTATGACAGGTTGGCTAAAATGGAGAGCTTACCGTAAAAATAACTTAGATTGACTAACTGAAGTAATCCATAAATTTTCTTTTGAAAACAGAAATTTGATTGAGCAAATAAAGTAACAAGCTTCACAGGTTCACTTACTAAACAAAAGGGATCTCTTTGCTGCTGGAAGCATTGGCTTGGGAGCCTTGTTTTTGTTCACACATTTGCCCCAGACACTGCATGTCTTAAGCTCTTCCTCTGTGAATATTTGGTTCATTAGGAAGCGGACCACTTCCATCCTTGTGACATAATGCGCCATAGATGACTGAAGGAAGGTAACCTAGAGTGCAAAATACGTAGGGTTATCAGGTACAGTTTTACATACCAATAACAACAATCAAAATGCTGGACTCCATAGGAGAAAATTCTCGATGTTTTCTCGTCCGTGTTACATCCTAGGTGCGCCGCTTGTGTTTATAAGTGGACTTCAAACTATGCCTTGACGAAAAACTCGAAAACTTTTCAAAAAACTCTTGAAATCGCCTGCACTGGTGTGTAATACAGGTAACTAAGTTTGAAAATGTCATACTGTTTTACCTTGTCAACAGGAAGTCCACACTGGTGGATTCCTCCATTTTAGTTACTGACTGTTGCAGGCTGGTGTCCCTGTCCATCTCAGTCTTTCCCGCTGCTTGATCACTTTTGGGTGAAACTGGTAATTCGACAGCAGATTTTTCATGCTATAAAAGAAATATGAAATAGGTGTTTGAATCTCTACCACTTACACGCATTCTTAGATAGACAATAAACCTTCCTCTACATTAAACCTTTAAGCCCTTAGCCCCAATGGAAGTGATCACTGAGGATGTGATGTCTTGATATTTAGACAAATTCTCCTTACTAGTTTCATAAGAAATGTATGGAGATCAGTAATGAGAATATGCATTTTTATATCAGGGCTTAAAGGGTTAAATCTGGATCACAGGTAAGCATTATCACACCCAGAAATGAATTCTGTCAGTTACACTTCAAAGCATGATTTTTATGTAAAGCACGGCTTTCCAAGTAAAGATTTTAAAATTTCTACCAGTAACTATGATTCCTTAATAACGCCTGGTTCGAGCAAGAGGTATCTGTTTGGTCATCTTAAAAACTACATTAAAATAAAAAAGTACATGCCTTAAGCTTCTTAATCTCTGCTTTCAGTCTGACCATTTCTGTTTCCATTGCCTTCAATTTTTCTCCTTTATCTTTGATCAGTGAGTGCAGGTAGTGGTATTGGTCAGAACTGATATCTCCTCTTCTCTGATCCTTACTCATGGGAGTAGATTGTTGCCGAGGGTGAAAAATACGGGGAAATTCAAGCGATTGTGATGAGCTTTCTACAAATGATTCATCTGATTCCTGATCGATTAGGACTACTTCCTTCTGTGGTTGGGTCTCTTGAAGAATGGCCCTCTTCAAGTTTCCCAATGTCGCCTGAAGTTTTGTTGCCTGTTCCACATGGGTGCTTTTCTGTAAAGAAAAAATATATATTGAAACCTTAAACATCAAAGCACACGAACAAAATACAAGCAAAAAACTTCACTGACCAGTTCATGTATTTTTTTATTGTATCAAACCATCAATTCATTTATAACAACAAGCAACTCTATTCAACAGGATGGAGGTTTTGTTGAAATGTCTTAATGCTGATTTTTCACAAACCGTAATAACTATTAATAATTGTGATGAAAAGTCTATGTTACCTTTGGTTTCTTAGCAGCATCTAAATTTTCAGGGGAATTTGACTGAAGTTTTCTTTTTTTCTTTTGCTGTTGAAGTTCTTAGGATACAAAAAGAGATTAAACACATTTAGTACTATACTGCAACTATTTAGCAAGACAAACATGGTTTCAATCACCATGCTAACCAATAGCCAAGATTTTTCTTGAGGAGAGTGGGCGGCTGTACACAGGCTATAAATAATTATTAAATGAGTACTAATATGTATATAGTGCGCTAGTTAACAGGTTAAAACTTTAATCAGACATGAAACATAGGGCTACCAACAAAAATTCATTTTTCAAATCAGCACACTTAATCCCTACGGTATCAATAAAAAGTGCTTTTCATTCAACTAATGTATTCTTGTTTTTCACGTTGCCATGTTCCTACCAATAGCATAGCTCCACCACCACTCTCTATATAAACCAAGTGCAACCCACAAATCAATTCCTTGATTTGCTCTTATGAGGGGCTGACGCTTGAAACGTCAGCTTTCAATCCCTCTATGGTGGCCAATTTACCTCAACTCAGTTAATAAATCCAAAATTTTGTAAAATTTTCATGTCTCCGCCAATGCAGCACCACAGTTTCTTTAGAAACTAACCCCCTTATTTGTTTACTAAAAACATTCACTGATGGACAATTTTGAACAGCAGTCCTTCTTTTAAAATTCAGAGAATCTGTCATTGTCAGATCAGTAGCAAATTCTATGCATCATTGAATGTTTTTTAAGTCATCATCAATTTAAATATGACAACCTTAATTTAACAATGTGTGATTCCAGAAAATATCCATACCCCCCCCACGGAAGGGATTTTTCATATGACCCCCCCACCCCTCTGGATTTTCCAAAAACGGCCCACAAACTATACCCCTCCCCCCCTCCGGAAATTCCAATTTTTTCCTACACCCCCTGGAAATATTTCTATTTCTTGTTTAAAGCGAAAAATTAGCTAAACTATAGTTTAAGAATCCAAATTTCAAGGGTTACTGGCGTTTTCTGGTAAATTCGCGTATATGAGCAGAAGTTACGTCGCATGTCAAATGCTATTGTGCATGCATATCGTCATAAATTTTATTTACGACCAATTCTGCTTCATTATCTTGACGAAACAGCAACACTTCAATTTATTATCCGGCGAGTATTTGACAAATTACAAGTTCTCTTGAGAAATAAATGTTGAGTAAGAATCGCTAAGTTACGCTGCCAAGGTAAAAAAGTGAGCACTGTAATCAAAACAACATATTTTTTGCGGGCATATTCAAACCTAAATTTTATTGAAGGCTTGCCAGATATATAAAACCCGCATGCAAATCAATAAGACAGCTAGCAGTTTTGCTGTAAACCATTTTTTTCTCAGTAATTTTGGAAGATGACTGCGATTGCCTTCCGGTTTCCATCGTGCAGTGTAATTCAATCTTCTCCACGACAATTAGCGTCCCGTTGTACGGTTGTCTCGTCGACTGGCGGTGAAAGTTTGACATGCCGCCGATTTTGCAATTTGCATAATTCTGCTTTTATTTATGCTGATGTAAGGCTGTGGTAAACCGCCTTCTCTGGAGACCTGGCAAAGCTAGAAAACTTTTGCACAACTAGATTTATCTAATGTAAAGTTAAGCCGAAAACGACGTTGCAAGCAGCATGAATGTATTCGAAAACATTTCAGCGCACACGCGGGAATGTTCTGTAAACAAACTTAGCTGAACAATGGTTCATGTTACGCGCTCCCATCAAACACTTCCCTTTTAATACTTGGGATGCCTTTTACTTTATTTTATACTTGCTTTATGCAATTGTAATGACGCCTGTGTGATTTTCCACTGCTACCGAAGAAATTTTGCCCGTTTCTTTCATGCCGAAATATTATAAATGTTTGAGTCAAAACCCGTGAAACGGGCATGTTTTTATTTTTGATTTATAACGCGCCTAAGTCGTAAATTTCTTACAGATAATATTTGTTTGCCGAGCTATAATTATTACAGTGTTTTTACGTAGTTTTCGATCAAGAATTACTCTTAGCGGGATCAAGAACTGTTTTGTGTCGATTCCGAATTACTACTGTGCTCAATGTTGACGCAATAATTCAGTTCAAACGATAGTTTTCACGCCGGCGAACAACGAAGAAATGCGACGTAAATGTCTGCGCTGCTACTAGCAGAGACGGATACAGTTCGAAATCAAATGACAGACGTATCTGCTTAAATATGTGTGACAGAGATTCTTGGTGTAATTTACGGGATTTACTCGTCTTCCACAGCATGAGCTGTTCGCTAATCCGCCGCTGTTTGGTAAAACGACTGGACTCTCGCAGCACCAGAAATCGAGCCTGACCACCTTGAAAATATTAGTTTTGTGCAGTTAACAAGATCAATGTTTGCGTCCGCGGATCGGTAAGCAAAATGCAAACAGAAAATTTAACATATAGGAATAATGGAACCGGTCTGGAAAAAATAATATAAATTGATACAACACCCCCCCCCCTCTCAGGATTTTCCTGGGCCTTTGACCCCCCCACCCCCCTGGAAATTCCAATCCCTTCCGTGGGGGGGGGTATGGATATTTTCTGGAACCACACAATTACAACAGCAGACCCTTGATAACTCAAACCACCAGGAGAAGCACACAGCTGTTGTTTTTTTTAACAACCAAGTGAATTAAACTGTGGAAACTCTATAGGGTTGAAGACAGGAAAAAGTTCGAGTTAGCAAGTTTCTACTGTAGTAACACAAATATGTGTAACCTGATGGCTAAGTTATCGAAAATGAAGTATCTACCTTTGGTGCTTGCATCCTCAAAAGCTTCTTTCACCAAAGTGGATGAATTTGACTGATTCTATTAAAAAAAATCAAGAACAGTTAGAAAAATTCATCTTCCCCTCAAGAAATTTTAGGAGAAAAAAACATGTGCTCAATACTTACTTTTTTCTTCTCAGTTTTCTTTGCTCTTTTGTTTTCTTTATCTGGCTTTTGCTGGGAATAAAAACTGGAGTTAGCATTTACAGCACTAGGAAATCCAAGAACACTGGCCAGGAATTATTAATGTAATGTTTATTGTGCAACGAAAGAAACGTGATGAATAAACTGCAGGCTGTAACAGGAGTTATTTTTTAATTTTTTGGTTTGCAGTTTTTTCTTCTGGTTTGATCTCCTGTCTGACTGCTTCCAGTACAGTGAGCATTTCAAAAATAATCCTAGTGCTTGTGGTTTCCTTGGTTACACTGTGGCTTTCCTTTTATTTATGTTATTTATTAAACATGCCATGTCCTATAACAAGGTACATCATAGTTTCCTTTTTAGTGAAATTTTAGGTGTTGGAAATTTAACCACTGTCATTCTTCTGATTCTCTTTGTTCAAACTTGATGAAACATAGTAAGTTTAGGGAAATCCATATTGTGAAGTAAAATGTCATACTGTATCCTATCAACTGAAGGCAACTTTTTTGCTTATGGGATCAGGAGTTATAAGAAATAAATGTCACTTACCACCATCAAGCCAAGCTTTTCGAGGACTTCATTGTTTTTTTGGATGTTCTTTTGGCGCTCCTTTTCATAATCAGATAACTGGGAGTCAAGATTCTTATCTTTGAACTTATCAATAAAAATTATCTGTGTATTTAAAGCCATGAGCCCTAATTAAAATTGTGAGCAGTCTACAGATTCCTTACTACTTCCTCCAAGGTAGAGATTTTTCAACATTGATACAGCTGATTGGGACTTTGTTGAATGCATATTTAGTATCGAACATTCCATTTCAGAGAGACAAGTGGGCAAACCAGTGAACTCCATGTATGTACCCTTCCCAAGAAAACGTCCCTGCTCGCAGAGGTCTTTCAAAATATTTTGATTGAGTTATTTAACACTGCCACAGAGTATTGTAAAGGATGAACTCACCTCCTTTGCTTCATCCACTTCAAATTCCTTGACTGAGATATCTTGTGATGACTCTGACACCACCAAGTCGTCAGATTTCATATTTTCATTGGAAGCCTTCTCGGAGAAGCTCTGATAGTTACACAGTGTCCCTTGCAGTCTGTCAAGTTCATTTCTGTCATCTTAAAGAATAAATACACGTATGGACGACTAGCCCCCAACACTACGTCAGATAAAATTTACCTATGCTTACCGTATACTGATTTGCTTTTGATGTCCAAACATTCTACGATAGCAGGGCACGAGCACGAATATAAAGTTGCATCATGTTGGCGACAAAATTATTATGTTTAGTGGAAACTTTACGTTTAGTTTTGCTTAACCTATGAAAAGATAAGACTTTTGACTGCTATTTGTCCTAATCGCTAAGGAAATTCGAATTTCAGTGTCAAAATTCTGCCCAATTTACTTCCTAAACTTCGCATCGTCATTCCCATCAATCGTACGCCATTTTGCGGTTTCTTTATAAAGAAGTATCGCTGGCGCACACAAGCCGCGACGGGAAATTTTGCATGTGTTCGCATGTGTTATGAAAAGACAATTCTTGCTAGGAATAAACAGGGATAAATAATGCTTTCTAAGTAAATGAAAACTACTTTATGAAACAGGAACAAAATTGTTGGATACTCGCGCTTGGGTAAAGTAATCATTGGTCATTGACTTTTGTATTGTTGGTGGCTCCTAAAGGAGCCGTTTTTGTTGGCTGCAGTAGAGCCTTTGTTGTTTGTCTTTTATTAATTTTCTCTATTTATTGGCTTAACAAGGTGAGCACAGGCCTCCAGTAATTCCCTTGCGTTCTTCTCGTCGTCATCGTATTCCTTCCATAGCGCGAACAGCCGTTTCTGCATTTTCTTGTAAGTCGTACGCTGGTGCGGACGGTCTCTTGAGCAGCTTGTCAGACACCAGTCTGATCTGAAGGTTCACCAGCAAAGCTTCCTCATGAAGAAGGTTGATCAGAGTGTAGAGGGGTAGCTGGGCTTTGCCTTTCGCTCGTCGGTTTAGTCCGTTATGCCACCCCTCAAGGTCGTTGTTCGTCCTGACAGCTTGTTTGAATACGCTCCAGGAGGTTGGCGGGAAGAACTCGCTGCTGATCCAGTTTTCGTCTACGTACTTCACCATTTTCTTGACAGCACGGATGCTCGCTTCTCGTTTCAGGCGTTGGAATCTCCTGGGGATCTTATCAGCTGGCAGGTAGGGCAACGCCATCAGCTTTCGGAGAAACTCTTTAATTTCGAGAGAAAAAACTATTAGTGCTAATTTGACGTGATGGTCAAGTTTAAAAATGTAAAGGCACGCGCGTGTTTTTTTAGCTTGCGAAGGTGAGAGTTTTTATTTCCATTGTCTTCTGTGTTTCATTTTGAGTAAAGCTTTCTTGGCTTGCGAAGGTGAGATTTTTTCGGTCTTTTCGGTGTTCCATTACAAAAGCACGCGTGTTTTAATTGAACCTTTTTAGAGTTTTGAGTGATTCTTTTGCAAGTTTGCGAAAGCAAGATTGTTTCGTTCGTTCGCGTGAGAGAGTTGAATAAAGCTTTTCATCATTTAAGTCGATCATGAAAGCGATCAAGTTTGCGAAAGCAAGATTGTTTCGTTCTTTTGCATGAGAGATTCAGTAAAGAAAGCTCTTCATCCTTTAAAGTCGATCATGAAAGCGATCAAGTTTGCGAAAGCAAGATTGTTTCGTTCTTTCGCGTGAGAGAGTTGAATTAAAGTCTTCATGATTTTAAGTCGATCATGAAAGCGGTCAAGTTTACGAAAGCTTTCAAACGACCTAGTGTGAATTTCAATGCTAAGTTATGGGTGTTGTGATTCATCTTTTATTTCTGTGAACGCAATAGCTTTAGTGGCTCTTCATCTAGAGCTGAGAGAAAACTTCAGCTTTCAGGCTCGCAATAGCCTGGGTTCCAGTGGTTCGTATTCAATATGGCGACCACGTTAACGATCGAAGCAAAATGCGTGTCAGTTTGTCGAAGAAGAGTACAATGTAAAAGTAACTACAGTAGAGTATAAACACAGGATAAGGTAGGGGGCTAGTCGTCCATAAGGTGGGGGCTAGTCGTCCATAAGGTGGGGGCTAGTCGTCCATAAGGTGGGGGCTAGTCGTCCAGAGTGGGGGCTAGTTGTCTGGGGCTAATTGTCTGGGGGGCGAGTTGTCCGGATACACGCAAGCTTACCTTTGCAGCGTTTCGATCGCTTAACAGATCACATACTGATTGAAGAATACGTCTTTTTACGGCTAACAGAAGTATTAAAAAATTTCCACGTGCTTCAGTAAGATCTCGAAGTATTCTTTAGGCAAGAACTTCATGCTAGCCCACATATAAGGCACTAATAATATATAGGTCTATATGATTATATACACCAACTGAAACACGCACCTACCTCCACTAACACACACTTTGCTTCACTTGTACTCACTCTCCTTCATTTGTACTCCCTTCCCTTCATTTGCACTCACTTGCCACCAATTGTACTCATTTACATTCACTCATACGCACTTTCCTTCACTTGTACTCACTTTCCTTCACTTGTACTCACTTACCTTCACTCATACGCAGTTTCCTTCACTCGTACTCACTTACCTTCACTTGTACTCACTTACCTTCACTTGTACTCACTTACCTTCACTCATACGCAGTTTCCTTCACTCGTACTCACTTTCCTCCTTCACTCATACGCACTTTCCTTCAATTGTACTCACTTACCTTCACTCATACGCACTTTTCTTCACTTGTACTCACTTGTATTCACTCGTACGCACTTTCCTTCACTTGTACTCACTTACCTTCACTTGTACTCACTTACCTTCACTTGTACTCACTTACCTTCACTCATACGCAGTTTCCTTCACTCGTACTCACTTACCTTCACTCATACGCACTTTCCTTCACTTGTACTCACTTTCCTTCACTTGTACTCACTTACCTTCACTCATACGCACTTTTCTTCACTTGTACTCACTTTCCTTCACTTGTACTCACTTACCTTCACTCATACGCACTTTCATTCACTTGTTCTCACTCATACGCACTTTCTTCACTTGTACTCATTTACCTTCACTTGTACTCACTTTCCTTCAATCATACGCACTTTTCTTCCCTTCTTCTCACTTTCCTTCACTCATACGCACTTTCCTTCAATTGTACTCACTTACCTTCACTCATACGCACTTTTCTTCACTTGTACTCACTTGTATTCACTCGTACGCACTTTCCTTCACTTGTACTCACTTACCTTCACTCATACGCACTTTTCTTCACTTGTACTCACTTACCTTCACTTGTACTCGCTTCCCTTCAACCATACGCACTTTCCTTCACTTGTACTCACTTTCCTTCACTTGTACTCACTTACCTTCACTCATACGCACTTTCCTTCACTTGTACTCACTTTCCTTCACTTGTACTCACTTACCTTCACTCATACGCACTTTTCTTCACTTGTACTCACTTTCCTTCACTTGTACTCACTTACCTTCACTCATACGCACTTTCATTCACTTGTTCTCACTCATACGCACTTTTCTTCACTTGTACTCATTTACCTTCACTTGTACTCACTTTCCTTCAATCATACGCACTTTTCTTCCCTTCTTCTCACTTTCCTTCACTCATACGCACTTTCCTTCAATTGTACTCACTTACCTTCACTCATACGCACTTTTCTTCACTTGTACTCACTTGTATTCACTCGTACGCACTTTCCTTCACTTGTACTCACTTACCTTCACTCATACGCACTTTTCTTCACTTGTACTCACTTACCTTCACTTGTACTCGCTTCCCTTCAACCATACGCACTTTCCTTCACTTGTACACACTTTCCTTCACTTGTACTCACTTACCTTCACTCATACGCACTTTCCTTCACTTGTACTCACTTTCCTTCAGTTGTACTCACTTACCTTCACTCATACGCACTTTCATTCACTTGTTCTCACTCATACGCACTTTTCTTCACTTGTACTCATTTACCTTCACTTGTACTCACTTTCCTTCAACCATACGCACTTTTCTTCCCTTCTTCTCACTTTCCTTCACTTGTACTCACTTACCTTCACTTGTACTCATTTACCTTCACTCATACGCACTTTCCTTCACTTGTACTCACTTACCTTCACTCATACGCACTTTTCTTCACTTGTACTCACTTGTATTTACTCATACGCACTTTTCCCCACTTGTACTCACTTACCTTCACTTGTACTCACTTACCTTCACTTGTACTCATTTACCTTCACTCACACGCACTTTCCTTCACTTGTACTCATTTACCTTCACTCACACGCACTTTCCTTCACTTGTACTCATTTACCTTCACTCTTACGCACTTTTCTTCACTTGCACTCACTTTCCTTCACCTGTACTCACTTACGTTCACCCATACGCACTTACCATCACCTTCACGTACTTACCTCCCTCCACCTGCACTCACTTTCTTGCAACTGTATGCATTTTCCTTCACCTATACGCACTTATCATCACCTGCACGCATTTATCTTCTCTCATACGGACTTGCCTTCACTTGTACTCACTTACCTCCACTCCTACGCACTTACCATCACCTTCACGCACTTACCTTCACCAACACTCACTTACCTTAACCTGTACGCACTTGCCTTCACCTATACGCACTTACCATCACCAGCACGCACTTACCATCACTCATACGCACTTACCTTCTATTGCACACACTTACGTGACCTACACGCACTTACTATCACTCATACGCACTCACCGTCATCTACACGCACTTACTATCACTAATACGCACTCTCTTTCATCTACACACACTTACCTTCACCTACACGCACTTACCTTCACCCACACGCACTTACCATCAACTTAACGCACTTGTCATCACTCATACGCACTTAACTTCACCTATATGCACTTAACTTCACTCATACGCTATTGCCTTCACTTGCACGCACTTGCTTTCACCTACACACAATTACCATCACCTAGAGGCATGTTTCTTCATCTATACGTACTTTTCTCCACCCATAATCAGTTACCTTCAATTATATGCACTTACCTTCTCTCATACGCAATAACCTTCATTTCCACACACTTTTCACGCACTGACATTCACTCATACTCACTCCTTTTCACTCGTACGCTGATACCTTCACTCATATGCACTTACCTTCACTCATACACAATTACTTTCACTTACGCGCACTTATCTTCACTCATACGCACTTACCTTTACATGCATGCACTTACCTTTACTGTATAATGTAACGTCTTTGAAGGTGAAAAAACGTATTCGCGTTAGCGGTTTGAATTCAATCCCCGATGCAGCTCACAATGTGTCCTACTAAATGTTACTGAATCTGAAAAGGGGTCATTGTTAAAGCTCGATTACCTCAAGTCGCTGTTGTAGTTTCCCTCGGTGTTGTTTTTAATAATATGTGCATTTTTTTTTTTTTTTGCTTTTTAAGTCAGAGATCCGTCAAGTTTTTTTGGCTGGTGATGGTGCCATCGCGAAACAAAAGACCGACAAGTGCTAGTCAGTTTTTTAAAATGACACTGAGTCATTTTTAAAAATGACAACGACGTAATCTCTCGCTGGACTAAAACATGGTAAACGGAACAACTAGATCAGGTCAGTTAAAAATTTGAGGAAGTGTTTTCGAAGGGTTCTCCTTCCACCAGGGACCGCGCAGGGAGAGGGGCCGGGGGGGTCAGACCCCCCCGCCCCCTTTTTGTGGAAAAATAATAAATTTAGTAAAATACATTTCCAGAAATGAAAAGTACTTTTCGGTCGGCTAAAGCTGGTGGACCTGAATTTGTTTCTAAAATAATTCTTGACGTTTCTTATGACTTATTCAAAGTAGTATCAAACTTAGAAACAAAAAACTACAGTCGAGGATTGGACATTCTTGATCTGTTGTCCTTGGCTAATATGCCAGATGTAATAAGTGCTGATATTTGACAACGAAGAGGAAGACAGTATTTTAAGGGGATACGAGGACGTACTGAATCGAGATTTAGCCCTATTTGGACTAGAAGTAGAGACGGTAATTGGTGATGGCGACTGTGCCTTTCGAAGTTTAACAAAGCAAATTGCTAGGATCAGCAGAGAAGATGAAAAATTTAAGGAACATTTAAAAAGCTTGGGTTTACTTAAGTCTGAAGATGAAGATACCTTCCAGTTGAGGCAACTGTTTGAAGACAAAATCGCAGAAGGGGACGAAGAACTGCTTGCGTTCTTACCGTTGGAAGCCAACAATGGAGACATCCAAGCGAAGGCAAATGAGTTCCGAACTTCAGGGGATTACGACAAAATGCTTGGTGATTTAATTATGAAAACTTGTGCAGAAGTACTTCAAATAACTATTGTCTTGGTAACTTCAAATGAGTCTGTTCCTTGGCTTCTGTTTGTGCCCGACCAGTTTTCCAGTGAAGAGTCTGTTTTTGTTGCATTCCATTTCTATGGTGCAGGTCACTACGATTCCACACGGAAAGCAGAGGAAGGTAAGCGGCCCAGTCACAACACTAAGGCGAATTCGTCATGTGCTGGACGGCCTGCTTCAAACTTGTACATGTATTTGGACAAAAGCAACTCCATAAGAAAATGTTAGTTTTACGTAGTGAAATATCGAAGAGAAAATCAAAATGTAAATTATATGATGTTGAGATTTAACTTTTGCAAACGAAACTAATTTAAGTTTAGGAGAGCTTAAAGGTGTTGATCGTTGCTCTCTTGTTTGACCAAATAACCATTTTTTCCACCGAAACAGGCATGGAAGAAGTAGCAACAATGACAGATGCCGAACCTGAAGAATCCAAATTTTGCAGCTGTGGGAGAAATAGGAAGACCAGCGTAAAGTCCTGCTCAGAAACACCCCTACATAACAAAGGCAGAAGATGCCCGTATGTTGCTGCAAAACGGAAGTGTAGCACTGCTTGCAAATGCACTGGCTGCATTAATCGGGGAGCAGCTAAAGACACTTCTTGTAGATGCGGTGAGGGGAAACGACAGGAAGCAACGTTTACCTCCTGTCAAGACAAAATTGGGCCCTTGCTTCTCACAAGGGAAAGCCTGTGGTGATGACTGCCGTTGCTTCAATTGTAAAAATGATTTTGGTGCGAGAGAGGTGGTGTCTATAAGGAAAAGACGAGCACAAAAAGTAACTTCAAGTTCGCCAAGTAGCAAAAGAAAACCGTGCCATGAGTACCTTGACAATGCAGGGGCAACAATTAATTTTGCAAGCTGGACTTCACTGGAAACGTGTATTTTGAGCACCACTGAGTCTTACATAGCTTCAACTTGCATCGCTCCAACAACAGAAAACATTCAAAAGTTGTACAATTATGTGATCAAAGGCATGCGGGTCTCACAAGAAGGAACAGGTTTGACTAGATTCAAGTCTCTAAACCAAGTTAGAGCCAAGCTGCTACACAAAAAGAAAAAGGAAGAGGCGTTACGTGGCTTCGTCGGCGCCCTGAAGTAAACAGCTGTTCAATCACCTACGGCAATGAGAATGCTACAAAATAACAAAAACAATAGATATGTTTCTACTCGTGCGTCTTAAATTTTAGTAGATCTCCTTGCCATCCTCTGTATTGACGCCTAGTGAAATGATCGCAAGCAGTGGTTCTTGGGTCTATTTTTTATTCACTTTCCAAACTTTGGCACAGTTGAAACGGGTTTCATTCTTTGGCAAATGATATACTATTAATGCGAATTTGTATTTTGAGGACTTGAGCCATTGACCCGAGAGTGACGTTCTCGTTACCTTCGCCGTCGTATAACTACGTTACATGTACTAAAAAGAAGGCTCCAGCTCGAGAAGCTTAATTTTGAATGGTTATTTTGTGACAGCTACCAGTTAATAGCATTGTTTATTTTGGAGATCATTACTGAATTAACCCAGATTGAATAAGGAAAGACTGATTTTCGCTCCGGTTCAGGTTTGATTAGTGCTGCAAGTATCTAACAGAGTTACAGTTTGCAATAACAGTTAATATTACGGTCTAATAATGGGCAACGAAAGGTTCGTTCCTTTGCCATTTCAAGATACAATATAGTATTACAATATAGTCGGTATAGTCAGTAAAGCATCTCAGTCTTAAGAAAGCAGATTATTTGTTTCATAGAATACGAGGACTGACGAGTTGTTCATCACTATCTATCTGTCATTCAATAGATACTGAGTACCGAGCCAATCGCACTGGTGGACTTATGATAGCGGTGTGCTAGTGAGTTTCTATTAATGTGGAATATTACAACTTACAAGTCTTACTATAGGCGAAGATATCCCGGGCGGGCCCCGGGGAAGATATGCGGTCTTACTGCGGCAAGGATGGACAGCTCATTTCTCATTTATTAATTTAAATTGTCTCGTAGACTTATCAACAGGGTTTTTATTGTAGGTTGTTCACCTCAAAGAAACTGATTTTAAATTTCCCTTTCGTTTCATAAGTCATTCTGACTAACAAAATGACTTAACGTTAACATTAACTCATTTTGTTATAAAAGTAGCGCGAAAACAAAAGAATACAACCTCAACTGATCAGTTTATTCTCGGAGACTATTTTCAGATTAAAAAGGTTACGTTACAGATGACCAACGGGTCGCCGTCTTATCTTATCAAATCGAAGAGAAAGTCATTTTTACATTGTAGATAGGGGGTGCCCACAGGATCTGCCCTAGGGGGGAACATGTTTCAGAACGTCACGTTCTTCCCTGCGAAATAATGGGAAAATTAGATTAGAGTACGAGGACGAGTTTTTCGTTACTAAGTACGCGCAATAAGAAAAGTTTAAACCTCTAAACCTAATGCGCGAGCTTAGCACGGAAAACTCTTCCTTATCCCCTTCCTTGCACTGCTAACTATACGACCAGATTGGATTTCCGTAGTTAGTCTCGGACCGATAGCCATAAAGTCAAGAAATCCGCAATCTTCTGGGGTTTACTTAGAATCGGACTTCAGCTTTATGAGTGAACACAAGTCCGTATAAGTGAAGGTAAGTGCACATGAGCGAAAGCAAGTGCGGTAGACAAGGGGAAGACAAGTGCGGAAAAGTGAAGGTGAAGGTAACTAAGTATGAGTGATAGTAAGTGAATGTAGGTGATGTTAAATGCGTATGAGTGATGGTAAGTGCGTGTAGGCGAGGTTAGTGCGTGCAAGTGAAAGAAAATGCGTACGAGTGAAGGTAAGTGAGTACGAGTGAAGGAAAGTGAGTACAAGTGAAGAAAGAAGGTGCGTATGAGTGAAGGTAAGTGAGTACAAGTGAAGGGAAGTGCGTACAAATGAAGGAGAGTGCGTATGAGTGAAGCTAAGCGAGTACAAGTGAAGGGCAGTGAGTACAAGTGAAGGTAAATGAGTACAAGTGAAGAAAAGTGCGTATGATTGAAGGTAATTAAGTGAGTACAAGTGAAGGAAAGTGCGTATGAGTGAAGGTAAGTGAGTACAAGTGAAGAAAAGTGCGTATGAGTGAAGGTAAATGAGTACAAGTGAAGGAAAGTGAGTACAAGTGAAGGAAAGTGAGTACAAGTGAAGGAAAGTGCGTATGAGTGAAGGTAAATGAGTACAAGTGAAGGTAAGTGAGTACAAGTGAAGGAAAGTGAGTACAAGTGAAGGAAAGTGCGTATGAGTGTAGGTAAATGAGTACAAGTGAAGGTAAGTGAGTACAAGTGAAGGAAAGTGCGTATGAGTGAAGGTAAATGAGTACAAGTGAAGGTAAGTTAGTAGAAGTGAAGAAAAGTGCGTGTGCGTGAGGGTAAGTGAGTACAAGTGAAGGAAAGTGAGTACAAGTGAAGGTAAATGAGTACAAGTGAAGAAAAGTGAGTATGAGTGAATACACGTGAAGGAAAGTGCGTATGAGTGAAGGTAAGTGAGTACAAGTGGGGAAAAGTGCGTATGAGTGAATACAAGTGAGTACAAGTGAAGAAAAGTGCGTATGAGTGAAGGTAAGTGAGTACAAGTGAAGGAAAGTGCGTATGAGTGAAGGTAAATGAGTACAAGTGAAGGTAAGTGAGTACAAGTGAAGGAAAGTGAGAAGAAGGGAAGAAAAGTGCGTATGATTGAAGGAAAGTGAGTACAAGTGAAGGTAAATGAGTACAAGTGAAGAAAAGTGCGTATGAGTGAGAACAAGTGAATGAAAGTGCGTATGAGTGAAGGTAAGTGAGTACAAGTGAAGGAAAGTGAGTACAAGTGAAGAAAAGTGCGTATGAGTGAAGGTAAGTGAGTACAAGTGAAGGAAAGTGAGTACAAGTGAAGGAAAGTGCGTATGAGTGAAGGTAAGTGAGTACAAGTGAAGGAAAGTGTGTACAAGTGAAGGAAAGTGCGTATGGTTGAAGGGAAGCGAGTACAAGTGAAGGTAAGTGAGTACAAGTGAAGAAAAGTGCGTATGAGTGAAGGTAAGTGAGTACAAGTGAAGGAAAGTGCGTACGAGTGAATACAAGTGAGTACAAGTGAAGAAAAGTGCGTATGAGTGAAGGTAAGTGAGTACAATTGAAGGAAAGTGCGTATGAGTGAAGGAAAGTGAGAAGAAGGGAAGAAAAGTGCGTATGATTGAAGGAAAGTGAGTACAAGTGAAGGTAAATGAGTACAAGTGAAGAAAAGTGCGTATGAGTGAGAACAAGTGAATGAAAGTGCGTATGAGTGAAGGTAAGTGAGTACAAGTGAAGGAAAGTGAGTACAAGTGAAGAAAAGTGCGTATGAGTGAAGGTCAGTGAGTACAAGTGAAGGTAAGTGAGCACGAGTGAAGGAAAGTGCGTATGAGTGAAGGTAAGTGAGTACAAGTGAAGGTAAGTGAGTACAAGTGAAGGAAAGTGAGTACAAGTGAAGGAAAATGCGTATGAGTGAAGTAAGTGAGTACAAGTGGTGGCAAGTGAGTACAAATGAAGGGAAGGGAGTACAAATGAAGGAAAGTGAGTACAAGTGAAGCAAAGTGTGTGTTAGTGGAGGTAGGTGCGTGTTTCAGTTGGTGTATATATTCATATGGACTTATATATTATTAGTGCCTTATATGTGGGCTAGCATGACGTTCTTGCCATTCTTTAGGTGCGATAAATCGAAATATAGCGCCAAAGCTGATGAAGGGACGCGTAAACACTCAATCTGCCTCTCCGATTGGCTGTTGTTTGCCATACGTCATACAAAACAATGGGACGAACAACCGCGAGAGACTGGAAAAGACATCTGTAAATCCCAGGAGGCACTTTGAACCGAGATGAAACCAACATGGCGGTTGTAGCGTTGTGAAATCCATCGATAATGTCCTCCACAAATACAGGTTCTTCTCGAAAAAGAGGAGCTTATTCATTGAAGAAAGATGAAAGCATTAATTTTGAGGAAGGAGTGACACACGAATGGAGAAATAACAAATATCGCAGAGGTGCTTATCGCGGCGAATCGGGAGATAGCGAAGAGAAAGTCAAACGTGGCCCTTACCGAGGAAAGGAACATTACTGCTCGCAAAGCAGCAAGAAACGACAGGATATTGTGAATGTTATCAGAATTCAGACACTTTCCCAGACCTTGATGCGACGACATGTGGAACGATCGAAGAAGTTCAAAGTGATTGCGACACGCCATCCGCGCTACGTGTTTGTTTACCTGAAAACACCGACACAGCTGACTCGGATCAAAACAGCACAGGGAGCGAGAGCGTTATCGATTTTGACTTAGACTCATGCAGTGATTCCGATTTCGATGAAGATTGCAATGACAGTGAAAAGAATGAGTCGTTACTAAATAAATCGTGTGGAGTTGTTTCTCCTCCATTGTATCAGCTTCCTCCATCCAGTTCAGTATACACTGCTCCGATTACACAGACTGAGCATCTTACGATGATTATTTCTTATGCCCTTAAACACTGCTTAACTTATCAAGCCTTTCAAGATGTGTTGCGCTTAATTTCACTGCATTGCCCGCAGCCTAATTTGTGTGAACTTTCTGTATTGAAGGCGAAAGCCTCATTTGTTGCCATAGAGGATAAGATCATTTACCATGACTACTGTGAGAGCTGTTTTCTGTTGTTTGGGGAAACTGAAGTGGTGTGCCAGAATTGCATCAAAGAGGAAAATGGAGGAACAATAAGGTATTCATGCTTGAGAGTCATTCATTTTTATTTAGGGACAATATTCCTCATAAACACAATTATACATAATATGTATAGCTATAGTCATTTTTTGTTGTTTGTTATTTTTTTTTATTATACATGTAGTTTCCACCTGCCTCAAATAGCCCAGGCTAATTTGCGAGTGGAACCACAAACTTGTAGTGCAACCTGTCGTTGTACAAAACTTGTTTTGCAGAACTTTGTTAACTCATAATAGTCTTCACTAGTGACTGAGAAGACCTTTACTGTTTTCTTATCAAGGTTTAGGTACCAGGGCTCCAGGGAAGACCAAAAGTTGAAGAGGAGAAAGTGCTTCTTCATGTCAGTTCCATTTGAGGATCAACTCAAAACTATTTTTGAAAGTATGTATTAAATAAAAGGAATTGTTCCATTTGCAACCAGCTGAGGTCATTTGCAGTGCCAAAATGCTTTCAGATTAAAAATACAGCAATATTAAGGACCACTAAGTATACACATATTGTACCATCTCAACTCCGAAACAAAACTGTACAATATTGTTGGCAATAGAACATCAAGGCAAATTTGTTAAAGGTGGTGTGAATTTATAAGTGCTATTTTGCAATCACGTTCTGCTTACAAGCTATGTTGGACCTTCATAAAACAGACAAAATAGCATTATTGCAAGAATTATTTTTGTATCCGTCATTATATTTTCTTTTTATTTGTCACAGAGGAGGAAGTGTGGAATCATGTGGTCAACAAATTGACTAGACAGCATCGTACCAAAATATGTGATATAATTGATGGCTCATCTTACAAGGAACATTGCAAACCTGGAGGATTTTTGCACAACCCCAACAATTTCAGCCTCGTGTTCAATACTGATGGCGTCCCGATATTTAAAAGTTCAAGTGTTGGAGTTTGGCCAATCTATCTAGCAATCAACGAGCTGCCTAAATGTCAGAGGTATGGTCACAAAGAGATAGACTTGTTCATGGTTTCCTTCCTTAGTGTTCATTTGTCAAGTGTCAAAGACAATGTAATAAAATGGAATAATTATTGTAATGCAGCAGGACGCAATTAAAGATTCCATTATTGTACTGATTCAGATGCTGCTCTTTTTCCTTATATGCCATTTATGTATGGAATGGATTGAATTGTTGGTATTAAGATCTAAATGTTTATTTGATAGGTTCTCCAAGAAAAACTTAGTTGTTTGGGGATTGTGGCAAGGGAGGACAAAGCCTGCAATGAGTACATTTCTAACTCCTTTCTTGTCTTGTGCACAGTCACTAAGAAAACAAGGTGAGTTCAATGTTGAATTATTATTATTATTGTTATTATTATTACTATTATTATTATTTTCATGATAACTATCACAGAATTCTCAAATCTGATTGGCTATGGCCAGCCATGATTTGACTTTTAATAGGACATGTAATTGGACAATATGTGTCAGAGCATGCACTTTAATGGATCAGTTCAAAGAAGTTATTTTTTTCCATTGTGTATTCCTTCTCCCAAGATTTTTCTTCTTTTTGGTTCTTAAATTTTTCAAGTTATAGATATAATTAATTGGTAACAGGACTTTGTGTCATCCAATTCAGCCTGTAATCATACTCGTGATTAAACAAATCACTCTCATGATTTTGTTAATCACTCGTATGATTACAGACCAAATTGGACTCCACTCAGTCCTAACTCAGTCCTAGCGTTATATTTGTTGTAATTATTAATAATATTGTAACTGATATAATTGTTTGCAAAAAGATTACGTGTACATGGTCTTGGTCTCTTTATTTATACATGATATGTTTAAGTTTCTTTTTTATCTTTGTGGAAATACTACACTTCTGCCTTCTGCAAACCATCTGACCATGCACTTACTGTGGAAGTATTTTCCCTTCATAATTTTTTTAAGGAATTGGTGTGACTACATCATCAGGAGCTGTTGTACAGGCCAAAGGAGCTGTCTTGGTAAGCAGCATGGATCTGCAGGCTAAAGCATTAAATGTCAATATGCACCAGCACAATGGTGAATGTGGATGTAGCACCTGTGAGGCAAGAGGCCAGCATGTACGATCTGGGAAAGGATGGGCCAGACATTATGCGTACAATCCAAATGAGAAACAAAGAACTCATCAGAGCATCTTGGAAAATGCAAGCCAAGCCATAACAATGGGAAAGGTAAAAACATTGAAGTAGATTTCAATTAAAACTCATTCAGGATGCCATTCTGGGAATTTATGTCCATTACTGTTATTACCGGTAGTTAACAAAAAAGTACATCCTATGTACCGGCTTATTAGAAAATAAAGGTTCATTTCGAGGATTATTCTTGTATGAAAACTGTCTGCAAACAAGTTTAATGCTTGTTGTGACTGTCAGGTCAAGAAATCAGGCAATTTTGCCATATTGGACAGAAAGGTTAAATACTGTAGCTATTTTTTTCTGGTGTTTGATGAACTCATGAGAAAAGAACAAAGCTTGCATCAAAAAACAAACAAATAAACACTGAATGCAAGGAATTAAGTTATCTGTTCTTGTTCTTCTTGGATGAATAATATGACCACTTTTAGTTTTTTCTTGAATATCAGTGGTAGTTTTGAGCTGGTTGTTGTGTAGTGCTCATAACTTTGTACACTTGTTTGTTAAGCTAAGTTTTTATTTTCATATTCCAGCATGTTAAAGGAATACTGGGATTCTCACCCTTCATTATCCTGGACGAACTGTTTGACTTGGCACTGGGCTTTCCTCCCGATTATATGCATGGAGTGTTACTTGGAGTAACAAAAGATCTGCTGTCACTTTGGTTTGGTGCAAAAAACAAGGATGAGGATTATTTCATTGGCCACTTGGTAAGTTTAAATTAGAGAATAAAAATTATGGAAACTCTGGCTTTTCATTTAATATTTCTGTAGTACCTAAAAGTAGTCTATAAGAGACTGGGAAATAATATTTAAGTTGACTATTAAGTTCAATGTTGAACACATTGAGAGAAAATCTTAAAAGGAAAGAAACAGTAGACTTACTTTTATTCCAGTAATTATTAATGTCTTTGGTTGGTGCATACATGTATCTTAAACATTCCAGTTACTATTATAGATCACTGATTAAAGGTTGCTCTCCTATACACTTTTAATAGATTGGTGAAGTAGACTCAAGACTACTAAAAATGCGGCCACCTGATTTCATCAGCCGTTTGCCTCGCAGCCTAAACTCAAATCGAAACCACATGAAAGGTACATTGGACATGTCATGTCCATATATTTTGATGTTAAAAATAATAACCAATAGCCCCCTTGTTAAATATGACCACCTCTTTATTGCAAATGCCTGTGATAAGCAGTATTGTGGCTAGCAACTTTGGTCAAGATGACTGGCAACTCAAAGATTAAAAACACCCATCTTGAGTTTTAACTAATGTGTAGCTGACTATCTAAATCTCAGCTCTGATTACATCCACTTTTTTTGTCTCAAATAACACCTCAGTCATGATATTTTATGATACTTTACACTGTCCTGATCCTGTGCTTTTGGTAGCTAATTCTCAAGACCTCATCGTCATAACCTATTTGTTCATGCAATTTAAGCATTACTTGCTTATGTTTGACTTTTTCTCTGAAATTTTGGGTTACAGCATCTGAATTACGAAGCTGGCTTCTGTTTTATGCCTTGCCCTGCCTTGATGGTATTCTGCCAGACATTTATTTAGAGCACTTTGCTTTGCTGGTGGAAGGCATACACATCCTTCTTGGAGAATCCATATCACAGAGTGATTTGATGATGGCAGAGCAGTACTCAGGGTTCAAAATAGGAGCCGGCTACCGGCGACAGCCGGCACTTTGGCCACCCTTGCCGGCGATTTTTCACCGAAGAAATAGAAAAAAATGACCTCCCATCCGTTGATCGGTAAAATCAACGGCCCTTGAACGTCATAGTAAACGTTTCATATCAGAAAGTAATGCAGCCATGAAACACTTGCACACATACAACTTACAACAAATTACGGAACGTAAACAATCGTGTCGATTCTTGTAAATCAAGTCTTCGTTCGTTCTATCGCTATTTGCCGGCACTCTCTTTTTTCCGGCGTGGTTTCATACGTCATCAACGACGCGACTTTTGAGGAAATAGGCCAGACACGGGGTAGCAGTGCCGCAGCAATTCAGTTCTCTTTTCAGGGTGGTAACGAGGTATGTTTTTTCAATATTGATCCCATTTTCGTACGCAAATTTCTGATCCTTGATTCCAAAAGCGTGACCAATTTTGGTCCCTGGTCGTACAAATATGGTAAAGCCTGATCCCTGATCCCTAAAAAAACTGCTGATCCGATCCCATGGTCTGTAATCCCTGATCCCAGGGCTGCGATCCCTGATCCCACCCCTTTGATCCTCGATCCCATATACCTCGTTACGACCCTGTCTTTTAGTAACGGCTGGGCAAATTTTCATTCACGATTTCTTTGTTGCCAATGCGTCTTCGATCCTGTTCCACTTGGCACCTTGTCACTTTTTTCGTGCGCTTTCGAGTTCTCGTCCAATTTAATTTGCTGAAGACCAAAGGAAATATACCGTCGCGCTAAAAATCAGTGTCATTGTTGTGGTATTTATCATTTTCAAAGGCCTGATCTAATTTGCGAAACTCCAGCAAGCGACCCTGCCACTCCGCCGTCCATGAGATTTCCATGCTCAAGAGAAAAATCGATCCGTCAAAAACGTCGATAGTTAACTTCAGGCTCACACAGAAAGGGGCACATGCGCAAGAGACTTGCGCTTTTTTTCGCAAAAGTAAACATCACTCCTGACGAGGAGTTTAAGACAGAAATAAACTCCATAAAGAGAGAGGTCGTGCGGAAATTCATTAGCGCACTGACCAAGTTTCACTATCGCCGCGTTGAGCGCAACAGTAATAAGTTGGGAAGAGAGAAATCTGCCGGTTAATTGTAGGTCAAAGAGAGACACTGATCAGGCTTAGCATAACGCCACGTGCATGCTCAGTCAAACAGAAGTGCAAATTTTCTACACTCTTCTACCACTTGAGTGGAAAAGATACATCGATGACATATTCTCGCTGTGGAATGTTGACAGAAAGGAGATAGAAGAGTTTATTGTCGTAGCGAACAGTCACCACCCAATCCAATTAAATTTACTGCTGAAATCTCAGACAAAGAAATAAACTTCCTGGATACCATTCTTCTCAAAGGCGAAAGATTTAGGAACTTCCCGGTACACTCACTTCTCTTCCTGCCACCCACCTGGGGTTAGAAAAGGTTTTATCAAAGGTGAAGCCCTACGTCTTCTCAAAACAAACTCTTCAGCGAAATCTTTCGTTGAGAATATGACCCAATTCAAAACACGCCTCCGTGCGAGAGACTACCCGAACAGTCTAGTAGAAAGAATATAGAATAACGTCCGAAGTCAAATGAAAGGAAGTCGGCACTTCAACAAAGAGAGACAGTGCGGAAAAAATTCTGCCTTTCGTAACAACGTACCACTCAGCTGTGTCTGACTGTTTAAGAACATCCTTATTAGCAAATGGCACTTAATTAAAAATCAACCATTGCTAAGAGAAATATACAAACACATTAGCACGAGCATATGAGCCGCGTCTGGCCTGTAAACATTTTATTCCATACTTGGGATAGGTGCTTGTTCATTCTTGTTGACAGCCGGCTAAAAATCAGCCGTGAGAAAAAAAGCCGTCAAATTCAGGCTGAAAGCTCTGATTTTATTTTGAACCCTGGTACTTGACCCTTTTTTATGCTCAGTATGCACCTTAGTATGGTAAGCCATCATTTGTCATACACTGGCAATCATAATACTTGCTTTAGCCTAAAATAGTATTTTTGTTGAATTTTGCACATCTTGAGATACTAACACTACCTTCCACATACTATGTTTTGAAAAAATTCTGTCAGAGCAATTCAGTTTAATGGTTAAAAATAAGAAATCTCGTGATATTGGTGAAACCGTCTGAACGACCCCATATTTTTTCCCCTGCAAAATGTTAGTAAACATCATTTTCACAAGACTAGAAAGTTTAACAAAAATTCACTGAGGCAAAATCAAAATATTAAAGAATAAAATGAATTAATGGTAAATATCCGTCATTCCTTAGACGCTTTGTTGCCATGACAATGGCCTATGCCTAAGAAGCAAAAACTGAAAAATAAGGGTAATTTATGTTGATAACCTTACTGGCAAATCTCAGGAACAAAGATTGCACGACAACAGAATTAGAGTTTCTTTTGTAACCCTTGCCAGTTTGCCAGTTCGAATACTCAATTTTGTAGAAACGCTAGGGAGCCACCTTAAGATACTGCTAATTCAGCCAATATTCCATGAGATAAAATGATTGACTTCAGGAGGAGAATAATCTAAACTACATTTTTTTCCAAATTCTAGGTGAAGGCAGATGCAGAATAAACCATCACAACTTGATGCATCTGGCGAAGTTTGTGAAGTGTTGGGGACCATTGTGGGCATGGTCATGTTTTGGTTTTGAAGGGATGAATGGAAGCTTGACAAAGTTCATCCATGGGACAGGGATGATAGGAAAACAGGTAATATTTATTTACTGTGTTGCAAGCAATCATTCTTGAGTTATAGTAAGATTGTTCCTTAACTGATGAAAGCCCTTTTAAAATACATTCAAAGTGAATAGTTTTATTAGTCTCACTAAAATGTTGCAAAACATTTCTGGTTTCTTTTGTTAAAAAAAGGTTCTTTGGAGCATCTGCATTCAACGTCAGCTTTCGTTTGAGGTGTCCAAATGTATGGCCAGTACTCAGGACCATAGTGATGTGACAGACTTCGTAATCAAGATGGTTTCCAGCAAACGACAGTAAGTAGAACTGTTCATTCTAGAATCTGAGTACTATGCTTATACTATGCTTATACTATGCTGGAATCTGATTACTATGCTTGTAGAAATACAATAACAAGTATTGTAAACTCATTACACTTGTGATTATTGGTAAGTAATTATTATTAATTTTCTAAGGGTGAAAAATATAAATTGACAAGATGGATGGAAATCCTCCAAACATAGTGGACAAACTTGACCTTTTGACCCTGTAAAGCTGAACTTCAAAAGACCCATTACGATAATTAGTGACAGTGAAAAATGCAACTGTTGGTTGTCTTGAACTTCAGAGTTCCTGTGTTATTGAAATGAGCAGTAGTGTTATTCATGCTTTCTTTTTTTGTTTTTAAGAGCATTTAAAGTTACTGTGACTGTAACAAACTGTGGAATTGGAGGCAAGCTAACAACCTTTGAACCAAATGCAAAGCTGAAAGAAGTTTTCAAAAAATCAGGAGTTTCACTGGACAGTGATGTACCAGTTGAAAAGTTTGGAAGGGCAGTAGTGGCTGACATGGCATATTTCAGCAGAGAATACACGAGGATGGCAAAACGAAACTGCACGGTGGTGTACTTTGATGGCAAGTTTGGAATAATCCAGTACTTTGTGCTGCAGCGACAAGTGGGGTACGCATGCATAACTGAATTAAAGGTGATCAGAAGCCCACTCCCCACATACTGCACAAGATTGTATGCAGTGGAAATACCCAGAGGGTGAGTTTTTTCTGTTTAGAACATTAAACCGTATGATTACAGTGTATCGTGTTGCTTGTTTTCTTGAGTAAACTTAGAATAGGAAAAACAGGTAACATTGCTAGAAACCAGCCAGGAGGACACAAAAATTTCACTTTGTAGCTTTAAACAAACAGTGGTCACTGTGATGTGGACTTCTTTCGTTTCCCTATTACTTTTGATTGTCCTTAGTTTTTAGATTTAAAACAAAATCTGCCTTATCTCTTTGACTTTTGATTTTTTTTTATTATTTCTCTTTAGGGAACCAGTGACCACAGTTGTGGAGGTGTCAGAGATTTTAGATAAATGTGTCACCCTGGAGGGAAATGAAAGACAGACATATGTCTCCCTAATGCCAAATTATGTTGAGAGAGACTGATATTATAATCTCCTTTTTATTTTTTATTCATTTGTTTGTTTGTTCGTCCATGCTTTTCAGGAAGTCTTAGGAATGCAATTGAGATCTTGTTTCAAAAAACAAAACTTGTAGAATTTTGAAACACTTATAATACTTTTTACATTTTTCTGTCACTAGTCTTATTGAACACTCTGTATTCAATATGAAAATTAAGTAATTTTAAGTATTAAAATGTAAATGCTCGTTAAATAAGCTACATTTTGTTCATTTTGAGAATTAGGATGCGCACCTAATGTGGGAATGGTTTTTTACTGATGTGTAAATACAATTTGTAGGCACAGCATGTTTTGCCACATAGGTTTGCATGTACTAAATAAATAAATAAATTTAATATTTGTATTGCTCGGGGTCCATACGGAAATGCTCACCTGCGCATTAAACAATAATACAATGGACAAGGCATTTATTAGAAGAAAAATAAATGCAAATGGAACATTGTAAAAACAGTGACTGTCCTTTTTGCATTAAAAAACACTGATCTCAAATTCTTGATCTTTGTATCAACATAATCACTGAGATGTGATAAACCAACTTCCATAGCTTTCTTACCAAACAACATTCCAAAATTGGCCAAGAATTGAATAGAACTTTTTACTGGTAGCCAGCCACATCCAACATAAGCCAGATCTTGTCTGGTTTATGTCAGTATCCTTGAAAAATTTGACATTGTGGCCCAGGCTGGCCCTGGCTGGCCTGGACTGGTCAGCAATTGTTAGAAGTTTGGTGTATACTGGCCTTAGCTGGCCTGGGCTGGACTGGGCCTGCCCTGGCCAGTGGAAACACCAAGAAAAGTAAATTTGCCCAGCATGGGCCGGCCCAGGCCAGCCAAGTCCAAGCTGGGCCAGGCCACTTAACCTTTTTTTACTGGCCCTGGCTGGCCCTGGCTGGCCGGGGCCAGTAAGGGCCGGCCCAGGCCGGCCTGGCCAGGACATTTTTTTTGCACGGGCCGGGCGGGCGGAGGCATATATCAATTATGTCCTGTTTTGTTATTCTTTTGTTAGTCAATGAGTTAACATCTTGACGATTCGCGTTGGTACTTGTTTTCGCCTTTTACTTCATTGCATGCTTTCATAAGCTGTTTCCTCCTTTGCCTGGCTACACTTTGCTCCGTGAAAACAAAACACACTGGTATTCTTCGAAGTTGAGAAAAGCAGGTTATCGTCGTAAAAGTAAATAACTGGAAATATTATATTTATGACCAAAGCCAAGACAAATTTCTCTTTGTTCGAGATAACGGGGAATTGGAAATAAGCAAGTTGAGATAGTGGGATCCTTCTAAATAAAAGCGAATTTCCCATACCGTAATATTCTGTGAAATGATTGAAAAATTCCGAGAAACTCACCCGGGAAACTCAGCAATCAGATCTTCACGCTGGTTCAATTAAAGCATCGGGCCAAAGCAATCCATATTTCTCCTCAATATAGACATTCATATTCCACTTAACAGGCATTCGGGACCGGCAGTCGAGTTTCTTTAGCCTATCTTTTCATTTCTAACGCTGAAAAGGTATTGTGTTCTCGTTCTCACTCAGTCACGCGCGCGGCCATATTGTGAAATCTTGTAATATGATACCATCACCTTTGCACTACCCCCTCAAATTGTGTTCCCTTTTTTCGTTTTGTTTTGTTTTGTTTCTTTTCCTCTTTTTTTCACTTTCTACGAGTAGTATTAAATGACATACCGTAAAAGGTGCGGTTTAAGTTTTGACGAAAAGTTCCCTTTTGTAACAGTACATTTTTTTTTTGTTAAACAAACTTTGCTAAAGCACGGAAATTGATTTTACCTGAACACCTTGTAACTTCATGCTGTCCTTGGCGTAAATTTCTTCTCCGTTCTCTCTCTATTACGACTTCTTTCCCCTTGATGATCTGTAGAATAAAAAAACAAAAACGTAGACGTAAATTATTCAGTGGTACAAAATTATTTCCAATCACAAATAGATAAAAATCAAGAAAACTGTACCCGACATGTTTACAGTTCTCTGTCGGCGTCTCTCAGTTTTCCTCTGGCGTTGTTCTTCAGTACCGTTCCGTCTTATTTCTAGTTGCCTTTATCTCTCTGCTGTACTGTTCCTTCGTCTTTCTCGTTTTCGTTTCCGCTCTGCTTGACCGGGTGCTTGACGCTGTTCTTCAGTGGCGTTTCTCATCCTTTCCCGTTGTTGATCTCTATCTCCTTCTCTTTTCCTTCGTCTCTGCTCTTCCAGCGAAAATTGCCTCATGTAAGAGTGTCATGAAATGCGATGTACGTATGTATGTACGGCGCACGCGCCCGCGAGCCATTCCGCTTGCCATGACCATAAAAAATTACCAGCATACCTCTTAGTATGAGTATGGGGCTCCACTTTTGCGGCCTTCGGCCGCAAAGGAGTTCCGCTATTATGTCAAAATTCTTATTGATTATATATACGGACAAATTCTAACAAACATTCCATTAAATACAGAGGCAGTAAGATTTGGAACAATCTTCCAACATATGCCAAAAGCTCTAAATCAGTACATATCTTTAGGAAGAAATCAAAGAATACCTTCTTTGTGATTTAAGTTCTACAAATGTATATCAGTTGTAATGAAAAATGTGATTGCTTTTATTAAATACTTAACAAAAATACTGACCATGTTATAAATTAGCAGTAAACAAAATGACGTAACAGGGACTCTTTTTGTAAGCCCAGTAAGGTTTGTTGAGAGCTTCTGCTCCTTCTTTTATATGTGTGTTATATGAATGTAAATTAATAAATCCTTTTTTCAAATAAACAATGAATGAATGAATGAATGAATGAATGAATGAATGAATGAATGAATGAATGAATGAATGAATGAATGAATGAATGAATGAATGAATGAATGAATGAATGAATGAATGACTAAATGAATAAAGGAATGAACGAATAAACGAATGCTGCATGCAGATGAAGTTATAGACGTTTGGGCCCGGATTTGAGAAGACAGCAGCTAAATTACGGCGTCGTTGCCTTAAAATGGTGTTTTTTTTTTCAAACTTCTGGAAGTGAATGGGAAAATGAGCTATAACTGTTGTTATATATATATATAAAAAAAACTGGATCATGGTATAATGCACTTCTAGAGTTTTGATTGGCTCAGCAGCCATGGTATCTGAGTCATTATACCATGGTCTCCAAATATGGTCAATGAACACTCAACAACGAAGTAAGCTGAAAGATTTTTCCCCGCAAGCAACCCGGCGAGAAAAATGGACGACAAAAATCACTTTGCAGCGAAGTTAAATTAACCAGAAATTACAACTGAACGTCACTGAGGCACAAAATAATCAAAATTGTTCGGGAGTGCTTGATTTCTTAGGACGACAATAAATTGTAGAAACAGAAATTTAAGCATTAAGCGTTGCGTTTACAATTTCTTTCCTCGTCACGTCGATCACTAAAATTTTGCAAACAGTGGGTTTTGTACGAAAGGCTTCCGACGAAATTTCAAGACAAGACGTAAAACTAAAGCACAGCAAAAGGGAAGAGAACCATTAAATAGAAATTGTCACACTTTTATGGCGAATCAGTGCAAAAATCATGAAGCAATCTATAAGCTTAAGCTTAATAAAGCAAGCACTGAACAAGCTAGCAACCAGAAGGGGCGACATTTTTTGGTTATATCACGCAAAATTGTCACTGGTTTACCTGCACTCGTTGTAGCTCTGTTTTCCAACGGCTCCAAATGTTCAAATACAAATCGCTTTCTCGGATGTTTGAGTGTTGTTTTTACCACTCCGTCCTCGACCTCTAAACTGAGAACAACTGCGTTTTGTATTTTGCGTTAAAAAAAGTAAGCTGGTGAATTCTAATGTTCCTCACTTCCGTAGCCTTGCTTCAGTGAGCTGCATAAAATATTAATTCTGTTTTCAGTTCGATCAAACAAGCACATGATGGCTTCGCGGTGCGAACGGATTTTAAACTTGTTTAGCTTCATTTCAACTCCAGCATGTACAACGGTGAGATCGTAAAGCTTCAATTCGCTTTGAACGATGATTACAACAATTTTTAAGCAAAAATCAAACACGTACCACATTATAAAGCCATTAATTGGAAGAATTTTTCCCAAAACTTGTGCTCGTACGTTCACTTCAGAGCAGTTTCATTCATTCATTCATTCATTCATTCAGCTCTGCAAAGAAACGCTACAACGCTTCGCAAGGCTTTGGCGCCTTTTTCGTTCAGTCATGTGATCGGTGCTTCTTCCCTTTTATCTCTTTCCTCTCTCTTTTTTTCTCTTTTTATTTTTTATTTTATAGTAATTAGTTGATTTCGTTTTTAATAAAACAATTATTCTACTCGGCTTGCTGGATATGAAATGATATCCAGCACGCCCTCGTAGAATAATTGTTAAAAATGCGCCACTTCCACTCACAATATCCGCAAACCAGAATAAATTCATAATGAGTAAACAAATGTCCCCCGGAAAAGTTCCCTATTTTCCAACGTTTCTCACCATAAAACGGCAATCTTTTGGACTTCTTTCAGAATTAATGAGATCAAACGTCGGTATCCGTCGACCTCTGCACACAAATATGCTAATCTCATCTCGCTGTTCTCTTCTCATTGGACAATTCGCACAATAACGCGGACGTGACAAAAACTACCTTGGCGGGGAGGTGTGCAGGGTAAGCAAGCACAAATAGTCACGCTTCACGCAAAATATGTCATACTGTGACGCAGAACCAAATTTTACATTTTGCAATAGCTTTTGGTATTACATTTTGCATCAAAAGTTATGACATTTTCTGTTACCATACTATAATGGAGGATCAAACAATTACATTGGATCTGATCAAACTTTCATTAGAATAAGATAAGATAAGATAAGATAAGATAAGATAAGATAACTTTATTTATACACGGTTTTTCCATCAGTCAATTAAGTTACTGAACTATTTACCTATCTAACTAACTACAAAAATTTAATAACAACAAATTCAAAATAACAAAAGAAAAATCTGCTTTTCATGGAGGCCGTGTCTAAAATTCACTTACATGTAAAATTTAGATATTACTTTAAACTGTGCCGACTTAATTTAGATTTGAAATCGGCCAGTGAAGATGCTTGTCTTAGGTCTACAGGTAAGTTGTTCCACAACTGAGCTCCGTGGGGCTAACGACATTAAAATGTTCGGGCTCCATCTCTCAGATGTTCTTGCTGACTCTCATGCACTCTGAAAAAGTTTAAACTCTTCTCAGTTCTCTCTTCTCATATGATCCAAGCCCGTCATTTCTAGACATACCTAAGTCTTTGTACAAATGAGCCAAAAAAGAGACGTACTTAGTTGACAATAGCTTCAACTTGACGAAAATCCAAAAAAAAACCTCTTCTACATTGGCCCATTCTCTAGGGTGTGTTGTTGAAGAGTTTGAATCTCTTCAAATTTTCGTTTGAATTAACTGGAGCTGATATCTTGACTAACGTTGCTCTCATCTACTCCAGGGGTGCAGCCAGAGGGAGTCCTTGGATGCCGGTACCCCCCCCCCCCCTCCTTGAGAATGAAAAAATAGTTATTTTATCAAAGCAAACCAGCTATCTCGCGGAAAACTTGTCATCCTTTTTGGATGCTTTGGATTTTTGGATTTGTCACTCTTGTGCACTCTCAGAGAGCTGAAACTCCAATCAATTCTTCTGTTTGAGTGGCTTGTGCTTTTACAAGTCGCAAGCCTTCATGCATGCATGTTTGTCTAGTTTAACAGTTAGCTATACCTTTTGACTTCCAGGGTTATGCCCCAGGGCTTATTGCAGTTTCACATGGTGCCCTTCAGTTCAAGGCGTATGAAGAACTTAAGAAAAGATACAGTCACTACTTTAACACACCAGTCAATGAAAAACTGGCATACTAAGTAAATGTCATTACTTTATGCATTGCTTGCACTATGAGTTAAACTTTAGTCTTCGAATATAATTAAACTGTGAGCAATCCATGTTTCTTTTATGCTGGTAGTGCATTCTCTAAGAATTGGGAATGACACGATCTCGCGATCTTCACGGAGAACAAGGGATTAATCCTGACAATGGTGTGTGTGTGTGGGTGGGTGGGTGTGTGTGTGTGTGGGGGGGGGGGGGGGCTGGGTGCTGGGCAGTGGTCCAAACTTCTTGCTTCCAGTACCCTTCAATCCCTGCTCCTGCCCCATTTTTGTCAGCTTCCTCTTCTTTGCCCTTTTTCTATTGCAAAATATTAAGCAATGTTGTGTGTAACTGTTTCTTGTTCCTCCCGCCTCCCACCATCTTGGGGAATCCCGCTTTCCGCCTTCCCTTTTCCTACTTCCTGCTCACTTCCAGCCCCTTTCCCCGACTTCCCTCCTCCTGTCCCTCCCCCGAACTAAATTGATTAGTCTTGCCTGTGAACAAGCTGTTTAAGGAGGGGGCCTCCCCACTCCTCTTCACCCCAGGAGAGCTTCCTTGCAAGCTTTTCTCGATTAACTGTCCCATACCTGAAGGAACTCAGTGAGCGTGAGTTGAGGGTGTTATGCATTATATCTGAAGGAGGCCCTCATAAGGCAATTTACAAAATACACTCCCTGGAAACGTCATAAAATTTGTAAAATTTCATCTAACAGAGATGACAATGATTATATCATAAATCATGTATGTGAACTGCGGAAATGAAATCAAATGAAGATATGATCCTCGCAGAGATGAACGCAATTATAGCCTGAGAAAACCGCCGACGTTTCACGAGATCGCCGCTGGAGTCCTCGCAAATCGACGTCTGAGTAATGAGCGCAGAAATTCCATACTGATGACGTGTCTCTACTCAGATCTTGGTAGTGCTTCTGACTGGCTGGAATTTTCTTTCAACCAACCAAAAGCACTACCAAGATCTTGGTAGAAACATGTCATCAGTAGGGAATTTCTGCGCTCGATACTCAGACGTCGCGAGGGCTGAAGTGGCGACCTTGTGAAACGTCGGCTGTTTTCTCAGGCTAACGCAGTTAAAGAAATTGCGATAAATCCTGGACAAAATTTCAAGCCTTGATTTTTTTTGAATTGACCTAGCAGTTGGTAATATAATCTTGGAAATGTCCTTTGTTGTCCCTGGAGCCAAACAGAGTATCTCATAATAGCGTCATTATAAAAAATATTTGCTGCCACTGCAACGTATCCATATCAAGTGGTCAGATTAAGACTTCAGGTAAAGCAAACTTACTACCCGTGTTTTCCTTTCGACCAAGTATAAATGTTTCCCAGTGGACCATTAGGGAAATTGGAGGTGATGACGATAGCCTCTTACATGCTGCAATTTTCTTGCAGGCTGCAATTTATCTCGTAATGCTGCGAAAAAGAAGAGACTCGATAGCTAGTCTACTTCTCCTGCTACTCTACTTTCCTGCCTTAGTTGCGAAACAGGTTACGAAAACTGGGTGTTACACGTACCGCAACTTGTCTCCCAACGGCGTTCTAAGTTGCAAGTAAAATTGCCTCGTGTAACAGTGCCTTTATTATTATCACATGCGAGTTCTTTAGCGTGCCTTCACCCTTGGTCACGTCATTGAAAAGATCGTAACCAACTCACATCGTTTGTCATTGTCTCTGGTTATGATTGTCAGGGATTTAAAAACATATTTCAAAACCCTACGACATTTTTTTATGTTGTGTGCGACAATCGTGAGCAGGTTGTAGCTTTGACTTTTTCTGAACAACTAGCGTCGTAGGCTATTCTGCAGCATGGTGCATACAACATACATGTGGTTGCTACTGCCTGAATCGCACTTAATATGTGTTAACTCTCACATAAACTTTCCAGTTCTTCTAAACTCCATTCTTTAAGATGAGCGTTTAAATCACGTTGATCATTGCTTATTTTTATCCTTACAGAATCAGTATACTGTGGCTGAATATAAAGGGGCACTGGACATCATTCGTAAGACCTTCAGGTGAGAGAGTAGCGTGCACTGTGTTTTCCAGAAAAAAAATAAAACTAGAATCTAATGCGCTTCTTGTAGTCGAAGTTACTATGGAAATCTTAAGGGCGGTTTTTCTTTGATCTTGCAATTAGCATAAATTCATCGAAACCAGGAGCCATTACCCTGTAATATAACATAACATAACATAACATAACATAACATAACATAACATAACATAACATAACATAACATAACATAACACGTGACGTAGCGTAAAACAACACAACATAGCAGCATAACATAACATAAAAAAAAGTATCTATAATGGTAGTTTTCTATTAGAAATCTTTGGCAATACACATGTGGCTGTTTTTTGCAACTTTTACTTTTATCTCACTTTGATAAAATTTCTAATCATAATCTCCTTACCGAATTGTAGATACGAAGGCGTGAGAGAATTTTACAAGGGACTGGTTCCTAATGTCGTCAGGTAACATGAAATTCCCCTTAATCTTCCTGATCTACTCATGCGCACTGCCGCTTGCCACCTAAACTCTCAAGTGACCGAATAAGAAGCAATGAATTAAAAGATGTCGCTTTTATACCTCGCTGTAAAATAATCAGTCACGAGGGTCTATGTTGCAAAATCTGCCAGCGTCTTTCTTACCTAACCGCAGGAAAGAAACTTGAGACACCTTGGAATTAACCTGTCATTACCGCGGTTAAAGAAAATTCACGGTAAACGTACCCCAATAAAACTACCTTTACCACGAAGAGTGTATCCATGGCTTGTACTTTTGACTTGTCTTTGCTTCACAGCGGCCTAGCCTGTGTAACAATATTTATTTTGTAAACTTACTTGATAAATTATTTACCGTGGCAAATCGGCTTACGATGTTGTGTTTTATTTATTTATTTAGTTATTTTTTCAGAGTTACTGCAGCCTGTAAACTGACTTGTCGTTTACCAAAATGTCATCCACTTCCTTATGCCGCTCAGGTAATATTAAAGGAATCAATGGCCAGCAATTATGGACCAATTCCTAGTTAACACGCAATATTTTAGTTTGAAGAACTGCTGCCCCACTTTCTGTTTATAGTTTCGCGCAAAAATTGACTGGTGGTGAGCTGAGGCTTTTGACAGTTTTTCTTTAAGGCAATTATTTGTAACGTATTTTCGCTTGAGCACCCAATTGCCGCAACCCGGTTATTAGTGTTGCGATAAATCTAACGCAGTATTGCTGCGAAAGTAACAAGAATATTTTTCAAGATTGATATTAAAACCATAAGAATCCCCCCGCCGAAAGCAAACTGAAAACTGCAATCAAAACAGCATCCCCGATGGGTGTAAGCAGCGTGCGACGGTTACGACAGAATTTATTATATAAACAATAATCTTTATTTAGCAGACGCAGATTACGGGATTACGACAGACTTTCCCTACAATCTGTCTGCTTGATTGTTCTGACTGACAAATTCCGTAATGTTCATTGGAAGTTACAATCCCGAATAGATAGCGCCATGTTTTTCGCCTTCTTTTTTCTAGACCCCGGCCTTAATTATCGCCTACTTATCTACAGCTGTATCTAGACTGAGAACAGTCATCCCCCCCCCCCCCATCCCCGCTCCGCGCGATCCTATTCGCAAACTAAAATGTATAATTTATGCAAGTAAATGGCCAAAACGGGAAGGGATTCCCCCGCCTTCGGCATCGGTTCTCGATCAGTCACGCTTCCCCTGATCTTTTAACATAATAAAATACACAGAAGAACAAAGAGACAGCTCGCAGTCTGGGCCTTTTCTTAAAATTTTCAAAATCTTACACCCCGGAAAACGCTTTGGGGAGCTTGTTTTAAATGGGGGTGGAGGAAAAGGGGGTTGAGGCAGGGATATCCATAATACTCTTTTCCCGCCCTTCTCTTTATGCCCGGCCCTCCTCTTTGTGATGTTTGTATTACAAATTTGACGACATTAGAGCGGTTTTCAATTGAGTGTCGAAAGCAATTCACGTATTGCTTTGGCTTTGCATTACTTCGCTCTGTGATTGGTTAAAAAATCTCGCGCCACTTTCTCGACCAATCAGAAGTAATACTCAAACCAATCGCCACTTGCTCGTACGCGTTTGCCCGCGCTTGGAGCCGGTTACATGTATTTGCTTCGAGTTCTGATTGGTTCATTGGGTAATTTGTGTTTGTTGTGATTGGCTGGGGTAATTACTTTGGTTTTGGTTTTACGACACTCATTTGAAAAGCGCTCTATTGTGCCAATTTGTCCTGTATTCCCCGTTCCTCTCCAGACGAATTCCATTGATTCCTAAGTGCTGCCCCGTATTTACCCTGTGTTCTCTTACTCCTCCCCTCCCTGCGCCAATACTCAGGTTTGCAATTACTCAGAGTTTATTTTACTTCACGACAATTAAACGTTATATACTGTTATGTCCATTTGAAATGGTATTTTATTTGTGCATGTTAAATACCTCTACATCAGCACGTTAAATGCAAGCAATTACGTATGAGTAAGTAATTGTTTCCTTACGTTAACACCAGTAAATATTTGATAAATAATGCATGTTCCGGCCTATGGGGTGTGTAGCATTTGACCTATTTTTTCCATCCATGCTTTTGATCATTTGACCGTCAAATTTCGAACCAATATGTATCTGGCATGTACTTGAAAGGAAAAAAAATCACTTAAAATGGGGATCTGATCTGCATTGGTCCCGCTTAGTGTCTAATTGAAAAGGCTATTGCCCCACATCCACAAAGGTGCGTGCAATTGATCAGCTCTCAACAGAGCAGTTCATTTATATCGAGGAGGTCTTCGCTACGATTTTGTTTCAATAAAAATCCCAGTGAAGCTACAACGAGTGAAAACGATGGTTCAAACGTGTTCTCAATTAGATAGACCAAAGTACAATTTTTCGCTTTTGTTTGGTCACGAACTATTATTTTCTTGAGTCTCACTGTGGAAACGATTGAATCTCGGCTACTCTCGTCTTCGAATGGCCCAGACATAACTAGTAATAATATGCTATGATTAGAGTAATAAATCAAATAACATGTACATCAGCTTTGTAATGTAGAGGGACCTTTCTATGGAATAGTCTGCCTCAAAAATAAAGTGAGAGTTGCTAACTCGCTTGGGCAGCTAAAAAGGAATTCGGATCCCCGAAAGCTAATCTTGTAAAACAGTGTTAAAGCATAATTTTCTTAGTTTTAGCCAAGGTGGAGTGGAAAGGGATAATTGTTGTGGTATATGACCCACAGGTGAACCCACCCAGCCCCAGAAATTCTTCAGAAGCTCCTGTAAGGCGACTGCTACCAAATGCCATTCCACGTTGTATAGTAGCTTAGCCTGTGAGAGAGCGCGAAAAACTATTTGCAGGTACAATAATTCAGCTCTCCTTTGTGTTGTTGTAGCTAAGCAACAGTCGAGTCTTGTTAATACAGACACAAGAGGAACAGAGCTAATTTCGGTCTCATGGAGGTGTCCATGTTACAGAGTAGAGATTACAATACATTTTGGACTAAGCAAGCTGTCCGTAACAACAAGGAGTGTACAGTCCATGTTTTGGGACGAACTTTTCCAAAGTCGACTACTTTTCGGTCAGTTGATAATATGATCATGTCATAACGTTTTTAACTATCTTTAATGTTTTCTATCTTCAATTTTTTCACAGACAAACTGTGCTTGTTTTGGTTCCCATATACTGGTGGCGGAAGTAGGGGCGGCCCCCTTTTTGTCGAAATTGTAAGGCCTAGAGGGCCCAAAGGTTTACAAAAACATTGATGTCCTGGAAGTCACGGGCACCAACCGGATCTAGTGTTTCATTCTTGAGCGTGCTCCTTCCTCGCACAAAAAACAAAGCTCTTTTTTGATGTCTTTAGATGAAGAAGCTGACTTTCAGCTGGCTGTCACTTTTAAGAAACTCACGTCACGCCGAACATAAAGTGTCTTTAAAACTCTTATGCCTGCTCCTGCCGTCTGGTATATTTAGCTCCACCAGGAATACAAAAAAACTCGACATAACAATAAAAGAAACAATTATTATACAGAATAGAATCACCAACCAAGAATGAAATAGGAGCGACTAGAAGTCCCAAAGTTACTCATTGACCGCCATGTTTCGCTTGACTACGGGAAAGGAGAAAACAATTGACTTCCGGTTCCCTATTCGTGACTTCCGGGACGTAGACGCTCTCATTATGGGGGAGAGTCTCAACTACTATGAAAAGTTCCTAATCATCATATATTGGAAACCCTAACCTCTACGGATAAGCTGCTTGGCAGCATTTGTTCCATGGGAAAGGTGTTCAAGATGTTTGAGTGACAACCTCACTTGGTAGGTCTCCTAATCTCAAACGGCATACAGTTAAGGTCATTGAAAACAGAGCCAATATTTAACCACTTTTTTTAAATCGCCTCCACAACTCTGTGCTTTGTAACTTTTGGTCGGTGATTTAATTTCTGTCAAACATTTTGCTACTTGATTACGGTGTTTCCAAAAGAATAATGATGATGATCTAATCATTATATATGTGTTAAACATACCAAAGCTACGTTGCATCAAGTGCCGTTGCTGTTGTTTAGTTTGATTCAGGTTTAAGTCTAGAACCATAACAGTGTATTGTGGCCAGCGGTACAAAGCATTGTGACCAGCAGTATGTAACAATATTTTTTACTAATCTAAAATGCGTGACATTACATGTACAGCTCTAGTTGCATCACTTTGTTGTAACTGGGATAACTGTTGCTGAATGATTATGAAGTAGTTAGTTGTACATCAAGCTATATAAAACACTTCCCATTCATCAGGTTTGAAAAAGCTGCTAGTCCCAGCCAGGATTGTGCGCGAGTCGAGCACTCCACTTGAAACAGAGTAGGAGTGACCAAAGTAGGCAAGTGACTGAATATTGTTAGCAATTTTTATATCGTACCCCGAACCAAACGTTGGACCGAAATTCGAGTGCATGTAGATTGCGTTTTCGGGATCTTTCACCATGCTTTTGAATGGTTCTATTCCTTCTTTGTTGCGGAGTGAAAAAATAAACGCATTGTGAGTGGAAACATAGCCGCCATTGGATTCTGAAAAACAAGATAATGCATATGATTATAAACAGAATAACAGAGGGTTTGTTTTGTAAACCAAAATATTGGCCAATTCGGTGTGTATTCCTTATTCTATATGAAAGGTTTGTATTTTGTTTCCTTCCGACTTTCTTCTACTGCCGTAAGGATTTTTTTTGCCGTGTTTATTTTATTTTATTTAAAAGTAGTTTAATGATACAGCGATGCTCCTCAACGGTAATTGCCGCTGTAGTCTTGGTTATTGCTCCCGAAGAGGAGGTATCCTTGGATTCCCCACGTAAAAGTACTGCAGTTGAAATATACAGTTCGTATGCCACGTATATGTAATACATCGATCTGCCTGAACAGGGTGAGTACGGAATAAATAGGTAATGATAACGTACCACCCTGAGGAATGTCAGTTAATCAACAAATAGCAATAAGGGGGCTCCACGCTATTTAGCAAATTTAAATGAGCAGTGAAATGTTTTTCATTTGAAATGAGTAGAGCACATTCATGTCTGCAACATAAATATTACGGGGGGAATGATAATCATGTGAAAACGAAGATTGTCTCATACAGGCAAAAAGCAAGGAAACCTGTGACACGGGTCTCACCCAAGTCGATTCTTTTCCAGCCTTTATTCTTTTGATTTAATCTATGCAAGCAAACAGACTTCTTGCGCCTAAGTGTTTTTTTGTAGGCAATTTTGTCGGGGATGATGACAGCCAATCAGATTCCAAAATTTTTTTTTGTTACGATTAAAATTGAAGAAAAAGGTTAACCCCTCTGCATTGTTTATGTACTTTAATTTTCTATACAAACTCCAAAAATGTTGCAAAGTAACGCGCTTCAAAATTTACAGCGAACCCACCAGCGCTCCTTATTATGGTGTCCTTAGAATGATGTAACCCAGCTGGCTATGATGGAACCGCATACACGAGATTTTAGCTCACTTACTCCGTGAGCACATGAAAACTTGACTCCGCGTTTGCAGCATCTGGCGTTTTTGGTATCAACTGTCACACTGACTTAGTGTCGGTGATGCAGGGAGATGCCAATAATTTATCTTTCGCACGACTGTCGGCTGCTGTAAATTGGCGACGGTCGCTGAGAACGGCTTTACGAATTTACATTTGTTCGCGAATGGAGAGACTAGAACGATATTCTTGGGTGCTAGTTCACTCTGTAGGCTCACAGCGCCAGGGGGTGTATTCAAACGTCCCCAACCGAACCGAACACCTTTTAGGGCAAGTCTTTGGCAGGCAGCATTCAATATATCGCCACGAGAATGATGCAAACGTCAATCGCCCTTCTCACCCTCGAGGATGACTCACTTGATCTACTTGAAACTATTTACAAAACCTCAACAGCAGATGAATTTTGCGAAGATACTCGAGTATTCTTAAAAGTCTCACGTCCAGTTCTTTAGATTCTTTAACAATTTAAATGTCTTGGTATGAGTGAATTCCGAATATTAAGATCTTACCGACACAGGTTATTATGCCGTTCCTTTCAAAAGTTTGCATTGCCAGTTAATGTTAGTAATGAAAGCATGTTGACTTGCAACCAAGAGAACTTTTAAAACATGTCATGAGATGCAACAAAGAGAAATTTTAAGAACGTGCCAAATTGTGAAAGAATCGGTGACTGAAAATTCCGACTATTCCTTAGGCACCGGCATGCCAGTGAAATTAGGTACATTGGCAAAGAAACGCTCTTAATGCTTAGTTAGGAAAAGGCCAACCAATCAACCAACCAACCAACAAAATAAATAAATAAATAAATAAATAAAATAAAGAATGAGTAAATGAATGAATAAACAAATGAATAAAAATATCAACAAGCTACAATCTTACCCCAAGCAATGTCCGTGAATCCTCCAAATTCGTATTGCCCTTTTTTAATGATCGTCACAGTATTGTTTTTTCCGTCACAGCGATCATGAAATGTGCTGACTTGCCAACCATGCAGAGAAGCGCGGTAACAGAGCAGCCAATGAGAATTATCCCCAACAGCAGGTGCGAGAAATTCGTGAAGATAACTTTCGTTTCCTGATAAAATCGTAGAACGCATTGAAAACTCTGAAAAAAAAAATAATAATAAAAGAATAATACTCAATAAAACGAAGTATCAGAGCTGGAGTGCACATTTGGGAGTTTTGCAGATACCAAATTTTTCCTCTTATAGAAATACCACTTTGTTAATAAGATCAGTCGCAATTTTTAAAGTTGCAATAATGTCATTAGCGTTTAAACTGCTTAATGCTATCGAAATTATAACTAATCGATTAGATTAGTTAAATTAAGTCGAAATGAGATTTAACTAATCTAATATTCATTTCCATCAGATAACGAATGAACTCAACTACATCTATTAGTAATGGGCTATCTTTTGAGTTTAAATAAATAAAGAAAGAAAGAGAGAAAGAAAGAAAGGAAGATAGAAAGAAAGGAAGAAAGAAAGAAAGAATGAATGAATGAATGAATGAATGAATGGATAAATGAATGAATAAATGAATGAATGAATGAATGAATGAATGAATGAATGAATGAATGAATGAATGAATGAATGAATGAATGAATGAATGAATGAATGAATTATGCAAAACAAAATTTCGAAAACAGTTGACGATAGCTCACTGTGTTCACAATTCCTTCCGACAAACCCAGCTTGACATCTGCAGACAGGGTCACTGTCTGTTTTTTCACAAACACCTCCTTTTTGACATGACAACTGGTTTTCGGTGCAAAAAATATCTGCAGAAATTAGAAGGAATAAGAAAGGGGGAAATTAAAGCGATTTGCTTGAAGGAAATTGAAGATTTTTATACTGTGTGTAGTGGTCATTGTGTTGGACTTTTGTTTGGAAGATTGACGGTCAGTGAATCGAGGGTCTCTGTATTGAAGTAGTGTTTTCTTTCCGCAAAAAAGTGATGGGTGTAACGTTGTGATGGAACATAATCCCGTCCAGGGGGAGAAGTAATTCTCTCAGTTACTACATGTTGGATTGACCACTATCCGATCCAGTGGGAGTAGTAATTTTCCTAATTACTTCACGTTTGATACCTTGTGATGGACAAGCATTTAATCCAGTGGGGGAGTAGCAATACTCATAGATACTTCATGTTTGTGTTTCCTGTGATGGACTAGTATCCCATTCAGGGGGGGGGGGGGGAGTGCTAATACTCCTTGTTTACCTCATGTTGGGTGTGCTGTAATCTGACTAGTAAGCCATCCGGGGTGGGAGTAGTCATACTCCTAGTTAATTAGTGTTTGGGTATACGGTGATGAAGTAGCATCTCATCAAAGTAGGAAGGGAAGAGGAGTGGTAATACTTCTAGTTGCTTCATATTTGGGTGTCCTGTGACGGACTAACATACCACCCAGAAGGGGAAGTAGAACCATGGGAACCTGGCCATTCTTTATTTGCATCCAATGACAGTTAAAAAAGTACGTTTGGTTCTTAGAGCAAAGAATTTCATTCCAAGGTACTTGCTTAGTCATTTTCAGGAAATAAGAGGATGGTTCCATTCTCACCTGTACCTTGAATTCTTTGTATTGTCTGTATTTGACCTTGGCTCAGAGCTTCGTTGTACAGCTGCATCTGCGCGATCCTACCTTTGAAGCCTAAGTACCATTGATTGTATCCAAAGAATCCCATTCTGACGCTACCCTGTGTGGCTAATTGGAGACCTTCTCCAATGTTCAGTTTCTTCACCACAACCCCATTGACCCACAGCTTGGCATCGCCAGAAACGCTGTCATAGGATGCTCCAACAAACTTCCAGCCCCCTGCTAGAGTCGTGTGTCTCAAGGCGGTTGTTTCTGAGTAATCTCGTTTCTTGAAATTTGCATAAAGATTCCCTTTGTATACCCCCCAAATCACTCCCCACTTTTCGCTGCCTGTGTAGCCGAAGATAAGTCCGTCTTTATCATAGTGCAACCAGCATAACATCGTCATTGAGTAAAGCACGTCTAAAGCTTCCCCTTCGTTGTTGGGAAATCTGATGTAGCTATTGGAGGAACCTTCAAATTTATAAGAGCCGTCTGCTTTACCATCAGGACCAGGAGCAAAACTGACCCCTACTGGGTTCCCTGGGGATGCTCGGCCGTTGATTTCTGTAGCACCATACGTGACATTGAGAGGAAACAAGGCCACAGGTTCTGGAACCGCTTTATGAGGGAGAGATTTACCAGTTACCAAACAAATTTTTTTTCTTGCGTTACTAAACATTACGAAAGCAGAATGAAAACATGCTAAAATAGCAACTTTAATTGACATCACATAGTTTACACATCAGGACCTTTGGATTTGCCACGCGATATTTGTTTTTGTTCTTATCCTTTTCTTCTAGATTTACAGTGTTCGCTTCTCTGAGCATGCTTTTACGCGAAGGATGACGTTGTTCTATTTGCATGTTCAGTTGTACAATCATGCATTTGGCATTACCGCATGCGCACAAACTCTTGGAACCTCACCATAACGTCTATGGGCTAAAACACAGACGACGACTAACATCTACAAAACGTGATTATATATACGTCGATTTAACCTCTGGCATGTTAAGGAATTGAAGTTAAACCGAACGAACACTGGCGCCCATTGCAAGAATTTTAAGTTATACGGATGCCAAGGTATTATCCCTTGAACTTTTTTCCTGCATATCATACTCGAGATTAACTGATAATTAACTGATTAACTGATAATTTCAGTAAAGGTGACTAAATTCCTAGGTTCCTCAGCAAGCCGAGTATTTCATAAACAAAAAATTGTGATTCCTAGCTAAAAAGTAAACGTCGTACATATATTCTAACCTGGAATTTGAGTCATTTTCTGGATTGTCTGTATTTGTTCCCGGGTTAAAGCCAGGTTGTATACGCGCATCTGGGCAATCTTGCTCTCTAAGCTCTCTCCCATTATGACATTGCCTTGCGTGGCTAGTTTATGACCAGCTCCTATGTTTGTTGTCTCAACCTCGTCTCCATCAACCCACAGCTTTGTTTCACCGGAACTACGGTCATAAGATGCGCCGACAAACTTCCATCCCATGCCTACAAGCTCTATGGAGTGTGCTAAGGTGTGTGTACTCGAGTAATCTTCATTTGTGAAGAAGACACAGATTTTCGTTTCGATTATCCCTAACGTCACTCCTTGGTTTGCATTGACGCTGCTTGCACCGCCCCTATAGCCAAAGATAGGGCCTTGTCCACTATCGTAGAACAACCAGCACAGCATTGTTATTGAGTGCTGCACGTCCAAAGCTTCCCCGGCACTGTTGGTAAACTCAATGTAGCTATTTGAGGCTCCGAAAAATTTATAAGAGCCGCTAGATTTTCCGTCAGGACCTGGAGCCAGACTGACCGCACTGGGGACCCCTGGGGCAGTTCGATTGTTGATTTCCTTGGCAGCATACGTGCCATTGAGAGGGAAGAAGGCAACAAGTTCTGGAACTTGATAAGAAAGAAATTTGCAGATTAACAGCTTTGCAAGTAAAATGGTTTTTAAAATTACCATAAACGCTCTATTAAGGCCTCGGGGGTCTTAAATATTTTCACGCCGTCTAGTGGGGCTTACTAGAGACGTGGGCCAGCTTGAAAAAGGAGCGTTATGGTAAGTCAAGAACCATTATTGATATATGAAAACAGAAATTGATAAGAAAGATCAAGAATATAATGCGATTCTAACCTGTTCTGTGGTCTTATCAGGGGAACGGAAGTGGGGTTTTTTTTGGGGGGAGGGGGCTTAATAGAGAGCGGTCGTTATTAGACAGCTTCACGGTATTAAAATTTCTTTCTTTACTTGTTACTTTAATAAGTAGACTAACTCTTTACTTTTGTGACGTTCGGTCCTGAAAACTATGTTAAGTCATGCCTACTATCTCTTATCCCAACCAAGTCTCTTTGCTGAGTTACCTTAAAGTAGACAAAAAAGAGAAACAGAGTCTCGATATCATGTCAGGAATAAATGTGCTGCCTCGCATCTTTGGCTTGGCATCAGGAGGCGATAACTCAAAACATCTGAAGCAAAATTCTATAGGCTATTGATTTAATGGCTCTTTTGGATGGAAGGCCTATTCTTTGGGACTGAAAAAGATGTTCCTTGCATATTAGAAGCTCATTAAAGCTTGGTTTAGAGAGATGGTAACATACGTAAACTGCTAACTAAAGGACAAATTTATACTTTGTATACAAAAAGCTAAGAATCCACAACAATGGACGGAAACGAACGTCATAGGACAGACTCTTCTTGTTTTTCTTCTAATTTCTTTCTCTACGGCTAACAGACTAACTGTGTCTTTCCCCCCTTCCCCCTTTCAATGTTGAATTCGTGTATCCAGAATACTTCTCACAAGTACAGATTGTTTTGGGGGCCGGGGATGGAACGGGAAACTCTTGGGAAAGCCCGTGAATTTCTGAATTCATTTGAGCAAAAGTAGAAAGATGTGTCCCAAGGATGTCTGTCCGGCATTGCAATCGTGGGCAATAGTCTCGGACAGATTCTTCATTTTTCTATTTTTTTCCCAGCTGTGAAGAGCTAACCGGTCTTAACCCCTCCTTCTGCCCTTACAATGTTGAGCCTTTTGTGTACAGAGTTTTTCTCAAATGTACAATGTCCAATGTTTTGGGAGTAGTGATGCCAAACTCGTTGGAAAGAACATAAAGACGATTTCGTTCGGGCAAAAGTATCATTTCATTCTTGGTGTCTTAAAAACTTATACTGTGCCTCAACGACTTCTGTCGAGCATTGTATGTACTTTTTGTGCGGAATAAGACAACACAGCTTTATACATGCACGATTAACCTTCCCAACTATCTCCCTTCTTTCACTTTTAGTTCGAAATGACCACCGGTAGAATAGAAACAAATATTGTGATTTTACTGAAGACTTCTTCCCTGGGTTTTGTCTTGGCCTCTGTAACGTGTAATAAAAAAAAATTACAGTACAGTACAGTACTTATTTAAAAACATTTAATATTTCCTTCTGTATGACGACTTCAGTGCTATACCCTTCTCTGTGGACATAGGAAGACTTCCAGGCCGAATTTTAAAAAAATGTTACCGGTATTATGTGGACAAGGCGAGCATCACTTAACTTGAAGCGCTTAACTGTGCATTACTTTCTAAGCGATTTGTTTCTCTGATCAATATAATTGTGAAAGTTACAACTCGGCAGTGGTAGATAATGTTGAAACTTTGTTCCGTTACTGAAAGGGAAAGTCTCAAGTTGTCGGATACTGAATAGAGGACCCTGGGAACGGGGTCGGAATTCACCTTCTTTAGAGCCTTTTGAATAGTCTCTTTATGTATGCCGTCTTTGGTGTTTATATTAGCTAACCCATTTTTTTCTCGCTCGATATTATTGCTATAATTCTTGTAACCGCTTCTTTCCATAAACATGATAGGATCTGTAGATTTCTTATGCCGTGTTCAGGTGTTATTGGCTGCGGTTACTAGCATAACGTTTTCTTTAACACAGATATGTGAAGGTTTAGGATGCAGGTCACTCAGTATGGGTTCTTTCCTCTGCTTTTAGTTCGGTTTTTGTGGTGGAATCAAGCGTTCTCCAAGCCAAACATTTCTTCATTCACTGTTTATAGCTTTACTGGCATGCAACAGATATTTGGATTTGTAGCAGTTTAACTACTGTGTCATATTTAAGTCTCGAGAATTCTGCAATGATTTCTTATGGCAAACGAATCATGCTCTCTCTCAATCAAGACATCTAGCTTAGTCCTTCCAAAAGCGCTAACATCCTTTCGATCCACGTGAAGTGAGGGGTGACAGGTCTGCATTAAAACTCCCCCGCGCATGCTTTAGCCTTCCTTCAGAGTTTTGCTCTTACTGCCTTTACTGATAATAAACCAATAACGACAGCTTGTGTTTTGTTATTTTTCCTTCCCTAACGATTCTCTGAGAAAAATAACTCTACAACCATGTGTATCATAAGTAAGACGTATTCGAGATTACCTTCACAGTTGAAGGATCCATTGGTGTTGGTACATTCAGCATTGGTAGTGCAGTTATGTGTTCCTTTTTCACACTCGTTAATATCTGAAAAACATAAACGGAGACTACATTGGGAAATTTATTTATAAAAGCTTTCATTTCGCAAGAATGAGAACAGGGCTATAGAAAATTATTAGACTAGACACAGGGTGTTAGCCCAAGCAAGAAAAACGACTTTCTTTTCACAAAAGGGGAAAAGAACGAAACAAAAATTTCACTTGTGCAATTGTAATCATTTGCGCTGACTAACCGCTGACCTACAGGCCGTCCGACCGATCGACCAACCGACCAACCGACTAACGGACCAAAAACCAACCACTTTATTACCGACCAACCGACTGTCTGACTAACCGTCCAGCCAAACAAGCGACCAACTTATCAACCAGCGGTTTCGAGCATAATACCATGGGTGACAAATTACTCCTTACAGTGGGGAAACTCGAAACATCGACACTAGACTTTTTCCCCCGCTTTTTTAGCATCATCCAATCACGAAGTCACTTCATAACGAGGCTCGCACATTTATATCTGTTGAGTCATATTGAGAGTACATGTGAAACATGGCGATCATGGCTGACAAGAGTGGCTCAAATCATTATCTCCGGGAATGAAATTGGAAAGACTTTCGCTCCAGTTCGAAAGCAGGGGGGTTCCGCTCGCGAAGATCACTGGTTACTTGAAATCAAAGGATTTGAACTCGTTCTTCCCGTCTCCTGATAAGCTGTTACTGGCGGAAAGACGCGTATTAGTGGCCGAGCTCTACAACATCAAAACAGAAACTGGTCAGCCCAACCACCTTGAGCCAAGACCGCTGAATATGACACCAAGTCTAAGCTGTGTTGAAAAATCTGTGAATAAAACGTCCCAGCAACAGTCATCTGAGGCCGCCATCAACTTTGGTTTTGAAAAGAGCCCCGGAGCGAGCGCAACCACTTCGAACAAAAGCACCCAAGCGATTCAAAGTCCTTTGAACCGAAGGGCTACAGAACTGTCAGAAAATCTTAAGCTTTTAGAAGTGCAAGTTAAAAGTGCCAAAAGTCATCTACAAGGGAAGCAAAAAGCCCTGGAAGACTTACCAAATGTTTATGAGAGGCGAGGAAAAGTGTGTGCTGTTCGTCATACGTCAGGCCACAACCGAACAAATTGTAAGAAAAGCCCTTGTAACGATGTAAACTCTTGTAAGCTAAACGACAAACACCCAGAATTGTTGGCCGATATTCGCACCTTACAGCGTGAACTGAAAGAACTTGAACAAAAGTATGCGAAAGCTAAGAGTGACCACGACGTATTTAGCGCTTCCCGCCGACGAGCTAAATCAAGTTTCTTTGCCATCATGCGACCACGTCTAAGAAAACAGGACCCAGCCAAATATTTAGATCGTTCTGCCTTGGATAGAGACTTAATGATTCTCCAGCGAGCACTTCGAAATAAAGTTCCATTAGAGGAAACTTACGACTGGAGATTGCCGAGTGTTATCGAAGAGTATAAACGTGAAATTGTTGACCCTCTCCGAGTACACTAAATGGATTGCATGCAAATGGTGTAATTATACTTTACTCATGTTATGCTGCAGTAAGCTGCGTTTGATATGTTAGGTTGCGTTTTTATTTCTGTGTGTTTTATTTCATTCCGGCTTCAAATTCACCTTATTACAAAGTGCCAGCTCTGTTAATTAAGGGGGGGGGGGGGCGCACCACTAGAGCTTTTTCTTTTTTTTTGGTCTGTCCGATTTTGACCCAAAAAATTGGCACTCAGACCACTTTTTTTTGGTTTGTGTTCCGGTCGCACATGAACCTACATGGCAAGGCTAAAGACTTGTGTAAACATTGATAAAACGCCTATGTAAGCCATGATAGCTGTGTAGCTGTGCATCAATTTCCTTGAATAAACACGCAGTTGACATGTTTTAAGGGATTTTTGTTTTCTTTGAGCGATTTTGGAAAAAATCTGTTTGCCCCACCCATACACTTCGGCAGCTTTGAACCTTTTGGTCCTCTGGCAAATTTTTCCAAAATTTGCTCGAAGGGGTCGCATTAGGAAAAACTCCAATGTTGACCCAATTTTCGGTAAAACAAACAGAATTTGCTCTATTGCAACCCCCCCCCCTCTAATTCATGCCTTTTGTTGTGATTGTTTCTGTTTTAAAAAAATAAAGTTTCACTCTTAGACTATTATAACGTGACAATTTGAATCAGAACAGTTTCTATTTCATACAGTTTTCAACATACATTCTGTGTCTTATTGCACTTGAAGAGACTTTACATTGTGTAGCAGCAATAGCGAGTCTATTTTGTTCTCACGGATAAGATAAAAATAGACATATTCCCTTTTTCTGAAGTATGCAACTTGCTGAACTTATTTTGAATCAGAACAGTTTCTATTCAATAAAGTATTGTTTTTAATATACATTGTGTCTAATTGCGCCTACATTTGAAGAAAATTTAATATATTGTTTAGCAGCGAGAGCGAGTTTATTTGTTTTCATGTGTAAGATAAAAATAGCAGCAGAATAACAAAGTTGTCAATGAAACGTAGCCGCATTTTCTGAAGTATGCGATTGAATTTGCTGGACTTATTTTTGACACAACTTCGCTAATCGCTATTTCAGTTTCATTTGCAGTCAAAGATGAGTTTTGTTTGAGGTAGCACTTTATTTGGTGAAAAAACAACTCGCAAGTGTTTAGGTGGGGCGAGTAAACGGGCTGGAAAAGGAGGTCAACGCCGTGTTCTTGTAGAATATCTCGTAATACGGCCTCTGCAAAATGTCCGTGGTGGAATCTGCAGTCGTCCATAATAACGACGTCGCCATTCTCAAGAATTGTTGAACCATCTACTCTATTTACTGAAAAAGCTTCATTAAAGAAATTAAACTGGTCCATACCATTAGAAGGGCCTCTCAAAACATCACAGTACTCCACTCCGTTTACGGAATGAAGTAAGTTGAGCGTGTAATTTGCGTTTGAGGCGTAACGTTGAATTTCAACCGCAGGTTCTCCAGTATAGAAATTTCCATACATGCGATTTCCTGACGTTACAATAACACCGCATTCGTCAAAAAATGAAGTTTTGTATAGACATGTCGTCCAATTTGATCAAGAAAATAATCAGTGTAGTCCGCATTTGCTTGTGACAATGATTCTTGTAGTACTTGGGAAACCTTTTTCTTTGTCATTTTGCAGTCTTCCGGAATGGACTTTTTTCTTGCAGACTGTGATGGTAAATTACCAGGGGGAGAAATTCCATCTGACAACAAACGCTGTTGAATCTCACTCGTATACATACTAGGTTTACATAATTTCTCGGACTCCACGTATTCAACAACATCTACTGACATCTTATTTCGAACCGGTGTTTTTCGCGGTCCAGTCAGAGACGAGTTACTATCTTCGTAGAATTGGACAACTTTATTTACAAATCCGACGCTAACCCGCATATTTTGTGAAATTTCTCTTTGCGAAAACTTTTGATGATGTAGATCAAGCACTCTTTCCCGATAAACTTGAGGCAGAGCTTTACCATTGTCGTATATTCCTTGCTGTCGATTGAGACCGACTTTGCATTCACCTTTGCCGAACAGGAATGAAAAAGACTCAGTGGCAATAATACTTGAAAGATAACTTGATTCTAGCGAAAAATATTGTACTTACCAGCATAGTTAGCAGGAGCGCAGGCCATTTCACGTTCGAAAATATTGCCGATACGCCGACAAATAAAACTCACATTATATTTTCCCGCCACCGCTCTGATTGGACAGCGCCTAAAAATGCTAATCCTTCTGTTTATACGAAGAGCTCTCATTGGTTAACCATCAAGAAAATGCACAAAAAAAATGTCGTGTTCATGGTTCGAGTGTCCTCATTGTAATTTTGGCGCGAAATTTCAGCGTTAAATTAATATAACACATGTGAAATTACAAAATTGCTCAGTGCCAAGACGGCGTCAAGGTTTACGATGAGGATGTTTTGTGCAGAACTACAGCAAATCTGAAAATTTTCAATGACGACACAATCGATAACCTGTAAATTTTAACATTTAATTGACTGAACTTCTCAGAAACCAACTGCAAGGCAGTTGCTGATCGAGTGATTAACCGCGAGCTCAGAGAAGTAATTCAGTGGGCTTGGGCACTTCTTCGAACAGAATAAAGGTCAGTTTTTAATTAAAAATTTCCTTCCGAAGTCTACTTGCGTTAAAACAATTTTGTTGTGCGTGTTTTTAATGCATCTGTGAAACCTTGCTCGATGGAGCAAGATGATGCTCGATTCAATGAATTTGCCGGATGAAACGCGGGAAGCCTAATTGCCGAGCGATTTGTTTTGGTCAGTTGAAGTAAAAATTCAGAGTCTGGCGTATTTTGCTGTCGGTTACAAAAACACGAAAACATCAAAGCGTGGTAAAACTTCCCACAAGATTTTTTCATTATTTCACTCAGAAAATTGTAAACTTAAGCGAAACCGTAAGCTTTAAACTTTTCAATGCTACTTTCAATATGATAAACAAGTCAAACCGCCACGATTGTAAGCGTAATTTGTCAGCCATGATATTAATAGGTAATCAAATGGGATACTCGTGAAATTACCAAATAATGTCACTTGCGTTTTGTCAAAATTCAAATAATTTCCCTGGCCTAAAGGCTCGGTAAATTGTAAGAATTTTGACAAGACGCACGTGAAATTATTTCCTAATCGCACTCGTCACCATTTGATTACACATACTTTCAAGGGCAAAAGCAAAAGTGTTACCTGTGCAATTTACTCCATTCCCCATAAAGCCTTTCTTGCAGGTACAATTGTGTCCTCCCTTGGTATTGTTACACACGGCATGATCACTGCAATTATGTGTTCCTGTTGCACATTCGTCGATATCTGATAAACAGTTTAAAGGTAATAAAGCTTAAGACGACTTGTAAGTTTGAATTTAGTTGAAAATTCACGAGGCATGTGTCCTTATAAGGCAAAATTTTACCTGTACAGTTTTTTCCATCACCAATAAGGCCTTTCTCGCAGGTACAATTATGTCCTCCCTTGGTGTTATTACACACGGCGTGTTCACTGCAATTATGTGTTCCTGCTGCACATTCGTCGATATCTGAAAAACAGTGGAAAAGTAATAAGGCTTCAGAGACGGCTTGTAACTTTGAAAGCTAGTTAAAAAAGCACGAGGCATATGTGCTTATGACCCAAAGATCAACAATGAAACAGCTCTTAATGGGCAACAATCAAACTCTTATAGAAACAAAAACACGTCGTTTTTTAGCATTACAAGGGCAAAAGCAAAAGTGTTACCTGTACAGTTTACTCCATCCCCAATGAAACCTTTCTTACATGTACAAATGTATCCTCCCTTGGTGTTGTTACACACGGCATCATAACTGCAATTATGTGTTTCCGCTCCACATTTGTCGATATCTGGAAAACAATTAAAAAGCAAAGCTGACGACTTGTAAGTTTAAAGCCAGCTAAAAAATC